>CM026203.1:3529847-3619847 GCA_014839995.1 Xenentodon cancila
TGTATGCATACCTATTAAAATAAAGCTTTAAGAACACTTGAACACTTAGACAACCAAAGGTTTATTATTATTATCACAACCTAAGAACAGCAGCCAAAATGAGCAAACACACAGCTATTGGACAAATAGCTGTGTGTTTCGGTCTCATTTTTTTGATGAAGACCTCAGCACCCTTGAAACTATAACACCTGCTATCTCTAAATTAAGTCACTGCCAAGGTAGAATAAAAATTACTAGCTGTGCTGCTTCATCATAAAACAATATAAACCAGGGTGGTTTTTTCTTTGTTTTTTTTTTTTAAATAAAAACACTTGCCTATTAGGCATTTTTTTTATTATCACAAGCCAAACTCCCTGTTTGTAGCAATAATGTTGAGGTTGTGTGGCTGAACCGTTGATCTTACCATTAACCAGATGGAACTTTATTTACCTTTCTTTTAAGAGCGGCACTATTTAAATTCCCAGTCCGTTGTTGCCATGTCAGGTCAAATAATCGAATAAGCTTGAGCATAAAAGTAGCACAATGAGTAGAATTTGCACTGTATAGTAGAACAGCAGAGTACAACAGACCCCCCCCCAAAAAAAAACAAAAAAAAAACAAAATTTATTTATACATTTGAAGCTTGAAGGAACCATTGAAATAGCTGAACATGGTCATCTTTTGCCCATAGCATATTCATTCAGCACTAAGTCAACACATCACATCTAACAATACAGACCAAACCCGTATATAGTATTGTAGTGTTGGATAGGCAGTGAATAGCCTGTAGGAACTGGCCAAGTACTCCTGGGAGCATCCTCCACTGAATAACCTGATCGATTACAGTCTCCAAGTACACAGAACATGACTGTACCAGCAAAACAGTAGTAGTAGTAGTGTATGAAGGAGAGTATGATAGTGTGTATCAGGGAACTTCATTACAACAGTTTGAAAGTGTAATAGTGAGTGTACGAGAGTAGGATAGAATATGTTTGAGAGAGAGTTTAGGAGTGTATAGTAGTGAGTGCATGACTGTATAGTTGTATGTGAGAGCATTTAATACTTTTTTAAATTATGATACAATATGCGAAATTAAGTATATTTCATATATTATTTCATAATTAAGTTATGTCTCAAGGGGCTTTTCATATTATTAAACAGCCACATAAGACAATTTAGCAAAGGTAATGGAAAGTATCATTAGCAGTCTGACAAAGCTGTTCATAACAACTTGAAGTCCTGGTTACAAAGCTGATGCTGCACAGTCGTCTACCCTTTTTATGAAGGATTTGTGTCAGGAGAGATGACACGCATATCTCTGCTACAATACAGCGGTTATTGCTGTCTCAGCAAACCTGCAGTATTTAGTTTTACTGATGCACATTTAAATTTTCAGATTTCTGCATAACAGTGAGGAAAGCATGGCTTTAAATTAGCCATAAAATTGTAGATGTTAATCCAGTAAATATGCGAAATGACTACCATCATTATCGCTACTCCCTGGCTGACCCATGGCATACATCATTACCTCACCAATGAGACGGAACTTCATCATTCTTTGACGAAAGTTTTAGAGGAATGTGTTTTATTTCATTGCTCAAACAAAGTCATCATTTAACATTATTATTTTAAAAAATATTTTCTTCTTATTCTTTTTAATATTACTTTATTTTACAATTACACAACCAAGTAATGCTGAGATTATTCATTTCCACCTTTTACACCTTGCAATAAAGGCCATGCACCTTTGCCTCACAATGCTCAATACCATAGCCATTCCATAAGATTGGACTGTTTAATGAATGTTCTCAGCACACAAAAGTAGAATTTTGACTGACTTTTAGGCACAAATCAAGTTAGAACCAGTGAGCTCTGCAGAAGAAAAACAGCTGCTGCAGACTTGCAGCCAATTCAAAGGTGAAATCTAATAATCTGTTCCAGCATCGCTTTGTGATAGACAAGTGACCCGTACAGGGTGTATCTTTGCCTTTTCCCCCAAAGACTGCTGGGATAGGCTCCAGCAGACCCCCGTGACCCTAAACTGGACAAGACAGGTATTGAAAATAGATGAAATGATGTTCCAACATCAGATAAGCGTCACCTGTCACTTTCTTTCATCTACTCTCAGGAATCTCTCTGATTAAACATTTTAACACTTTTCTCTCACTGTATTAAATGTTTGATGTTCTCTTCAGTGCAACATGAGATAAAATATATTATCAATGATTCTGATTGCATTCTTGGGCCTATGTAACAGGAATTTGAATAAGATTCATCCTCATCATTTTGTGCGAACACTAGGTGAAGTAATCAAGGATCATATTCAGCATTCTTATGTGTGCTGAAAATGTCAATTTGCTTTTGTAGTTTCTCTTCCAAAAAAATATAGAATATCTCCAGACCTCTAGAGTTCTGAAACCTTAAAAGAAAAAACTCATTTGCTCAGGAGAATTCTGAGAGAAAACAAAACACAGGACAATGTAATAAAAGTGTATATTGTCATACTATGAGATATGGACATACATGGACAAAGTGAATATTGTCACATATCGATGATGCTGTGAGACCCTGAACGTGGCAAACAAGATGCAGGTAGCGACCTTTGAGTTACAGTGGGAGAAGAGTCGAGATGCTGCATCCATCATAGAATTTTGGTTCCTTTGTTTTTAAACATGTTTTGCAATGTGGAGAAATGTGTCTGTTGTATATTTAGTGCTAAAATGTGTTTAGAAATTCAAGCAGCAAGTTAAAATCTTTTATTGCAACTTTAGTGTTTTATCCTGTATCCTGAGCTTTGTATCTTTGATCTGTTTCTGACAGGAAAATAAAAACGAACAAACACAAAATGTCATCTTGGCTTTATGCAAAATAGTGTCACTATTTCAATCTCATAATAGTAAAATATGCTCATCTTTTCACAATACATTGTTTTAGATACTAAAACAAGCTAAAACCAGCTATTAAACTCCGGTAAGACTAAGGTTGTCTTGGGACGCGAACACATTGAATGTCCAGCCATTTAGTCATTTTGGATCGCTGTACTCCAGCTTCTATTACTACTCAGAGGAGTTATTTTTGATTTGTCCTTTAAACCAGACAACAATCAAGCTTCCAGAAAACCTTCTTTCACCTTTAGATTTGGATTAGCAGGAGAGATCATGAGTCTGAAATCTTAGCTTCACTTCTCTGAAATAGAATTCGAAAGTCCTATTTTGACATAAACAGCCCTTAACCCTTTAAAGACTGACACACAAATGAATACATAGGAAATTCTATTTCTATTTTTAAGCATTTATCATATATGGAATTTAAAAACACTTATAATTTTGCTTTTAACGATTTCTAGAAGATCATCATTTAATCATTATTAATACATTTAGTTATTTATTGATTTATTAAACTGTATAAAGATGCTCTAAATCTGACTCCGAGAGCTACGCTTCGTCACACACAGGGGAACGCCCTCTTGGACTATATACACCTGGCATTATCAGGTTAAGCGGCCTACCCGCTCTTATCTTTAGGAACTTCTGGTTCCATATGTTGCACGCTCAACATTCTCTTCTCTTGCCCACAGCCAAACTTATATCCCATCCTGCCTTGACTCACAGCCTCCTTGTCAGACCTCAGCTGTCTCATCTCTCTCATGGATCTTGCTGCTGCTCCGTTGTTGTGAGGAGGTGCTGGGATCCCTCCTCCTCCTGCCTGCCTGTTGTGAGCAGTCAGGTGAAGATACAACTGGAAACACAAACTGGAACAAGGCTGCAGGTCCAGATAGCGCTTGCCCCTAAGTCCTGAAAGCCTGTGTGGAGCATCTTGTAGGATTCTGCAGGACCTGTTCAACCTCAGCCTGAGGCAGGATCAGGTTCCAGTGCTGTGGAGGACATCCTGCCTTGTTCCAGAACCAAAAAGATCTAATTTATCTTCTAATGACTATAGACCTATAGCCTTAACATCTCACCATCATAAAAGGCCTGTAGAAACTTTTATTGGCCCACCTGAATAAGCAAATGAGCACCTTCCAGGACCCACTGCAGTTTGCTTATTATTGTGGGGTTGGAGTTGAAGATGCCATCATACACCTACTTCAATAAACCCACAGTCATCTAGACAAAGCAGCAACACTGTGAGGATCATGTTCTTTCACTTTTCCAGTGCATTTAACATCATCCATCATCTGACCAGGTGGTCAGCAGCACAGGAGCACCACAGGGAACTTTACTCTCACCATTCCTCTTCATGCTGTACACCTCAGTACAAGTCGGAGTCCTGGCATGTGCAGAAATACTCAGATTACTCTGCAGTTGTGGGATGTATCAGTGATGGACAGGAGAGAGTACAGAGAAGTGGTTTTGTGGCATGGTGTAGGAACAATCATCTTATCTTGAATCTGAACAAAACAAAAGAGTTGATTGTAGATTTTAGGAGAGCCAGGATTAAGTCAAATAGTTTTCCATCACTGGAGACGAAGCGGAGGTGGCGGAGAAGTAAAAAATACCCCAGTGTTCACCTGGACAAAAGACTGAACTGGAGATACACTGATGCTGTTCATACGTAAGGACAAAGCAGACTTTACTTCATGAGGATACTTCTTCAGCACATCAAGATGTTGAATATATTCTTTAAGTCTATGATAGTGCAATCACATCTGCAGTCGTCTGTTGAGAATTGATAGGATTATGCATGACTTACAACTGAATTTTTGAGGAGGCTTTTATTTGCCATCAGATATGTACAAATTGTAATCAAAGAAAAAATTTCCAACTCTCAGATTTTTCACATATAAATCCGGATAAGTGTTTCCCATCCTCTGGACCAAAATGTCATCAATAACAGCAGCAATTGCTTCCATTCTGACAGGTATCTGGCACATATGCGTAGTGTGAACACAGACTTCCTTTCATTTCGCTGTCTGAACTCTGCTGTGTGTGTGTGTGTGTGTGTGTGTGTGTGTGTGTGTGTGTGTGTGTGTGTGTGTGTGTGTGTGTGTGTGTGTGTGTGTGTGTGTGTGTGTGTGTGTGTGTGTGTGTGTGTGGGAGAGAGAGATCTTGTCTCTCCTTCTTCTTCCTCGCTAGTCTTTTTGCTCCATCTCTGTTCTTAAGTTTCTTGAGTTTTAGATGTCTTTGCACAAGCAGCACTTTGACATATCAGTAAAGTCAATGTTCATTACTTTTGTCTGCCTGTCTCCTCGCAGCACCACATTGTGAAAAGTACAGTTAATTCAATTTTATTTGTATAGTGTCTATTACAATACAAGTCATCTGTAGGCGCTTTCCGGAGACCCAGAACATGACCTGCAAGCAACTATTACAAAAACAAAAGAAGGTAAAAACTCCCCTAGTGGGAGAAAAACCTTAAACTAAACAGTGGCAAGAAAAACTCCCCATTAAGAGGGAGGAAACCTGGATCAGGACCTGGATCATAAGGGGGGATCCTCCTTCCGAATCAGAAAGAGAGAATGAAGAACAGAGAGAAGAGAAACAGACACACCGTCAAAGGTACAAAAGACCCGATATATTAGTATAATTAGGTGGTGTCAACCTTCTCAACCCAAATTTGAAGTTGGTTTCATAGTGATGGTTCCTGATAGCAGAAAGCTTGTCCTCCAAATCTACATTTGGATCTTCTAGGAACTACGAGGTGAAGTTCTTCATTGTTTGAGAACGTCACTCAAGAAAGGAATGCAACATAAGAACGTGAGGAGGACTCGAGTTCGTTTCTAGCCAGCTCATGAATTAAACTCAGTTCTCTCTTTGTAGATGTTCTTTATTGTTTTTTTCTAACATTCATTAAAAATAAAAAAAACAAGACCTTGAATTTTTCAGTTAACTTATGCTGGTTTGAATAATGTACAGTATATATTGTATTCGCTTAAAGCTTTTTGAATAACTGGCACGCTGTCTGGTTTAGAAAGTGGGAAACAGCGGCGGCTGCTGTGTATGACTCATTTTTAGTAAACAAGTAAAAATAGGATTGCAAGCCAGAGATGTGTGAGCCAAAATTGTGAACTATAAACCAGTGTCAGTGTTAATGCCAGGTGAAGAGATGCCAGATTTTGAAGACAGACTGGGAGTTTTGATGAGCTAAACTCATGATCCAGAATTCAACTTCAATTCTCTGCAGATTTGTCAAAAGAACTTTGTTATGCGTCCCTCTGATATTTTTTTCACATTTATCTACTTTTTTTGTATTTGTTGTTTTTACTTCTGAAGGTCAAGTACAAAATAACCTAGATAGTGCAGGCTGCATCACGTCCAGGCGCATCCTCTCAAAGGGGGCCGGCATTTCAGAGTGCACAGTTGGACTGCATCGTGGACTGCAGGTAGTTAGTACTGCAGGTGTACTCGTCTTGGGCAACATAGGCTCTAGTCTGATTGGTTCAGAGCCAAACAGCCTTCCTGGTGATGTTGGAGCAGCTGGGCGTCTGAGGAAGGGACCACATCAGGCCTTCATTCACTGAAAACAGAGTCATTACGTTTACCCTGAGCTAAGTTTGACAGAAGCAGAGAAAGCACTTTGCGTTTAACCAAGCACACACTCAGTGTAACACGGCAGCGACTGAGTGGCTGGATGACAGTAATACTGACCACAGTAGAGTTGTGATTCTAGATGGGTTTGTATTTTTATTTCACCACGACACTTTTTAGAACAAAGAGATGGCATGGACAAAATGGTGATGCATCTCTAGCAGCAGCAGCCTTTTATACACTCTGCTATTGCCAGACTAAAACACATCATCACCATGACAGATGATTTCTTTTATGTATATGTATGTATTTACTCATAAGTTAATAAAACACTAAATTATAAAGAGTTAAATATTTATTCAGACATAATCCAGTCACCTACCAATAACACCCTCCACCCTTGTCATCCCACGGCTTCTCCTAGAACCCATAAATGGTGTTTAGATCCCCGGGGAGGCATTTGCCCTAACACCCTGGAAAGGACACGAGAATAAAGGTGAGTGAATCTCACCATTACTTCCAACACGTAGGGTTGTCATAACGGATCACAGAAACGTCTATTTTAACCAGTCCAACAGAAGTCTATCATTTCTGCAATCTAACTTTTTTGTCGTTGCAGGCAGTTGTCAACAATCAGCTGTGAAGCATCTTGACAATAGAATAACATGCAATTTTGAAAAAGCATTTGTGACTTCTGTAATGAGAAGATCGTTCAATGCAGTCAGAAAGACATTTTGTTTTACTATATTTATCATCCAGTATTTTTTACAGAGTTGAATACAATAAATAAAGGGATAATTCTATTACATATGTCTGTCATAGAGTGAGAAATTGGCTGCACAGTGGTCTGCTGCACAGGCATCAGCACAGTTCTTGATTGATAATTTGTTTCACATAATTAGTTCAATTCATTTCAACTCACGTTTTCATCTTGGCATGCCTCCACATTTGATGCATATTATCTATGTTCAGTTGTAGGTGGTACAGATGACTGGATCTTTTCCTTTTATTCACATTACTTGAAGCACTGCAATAAAACTATATTTGTAATCCGGCTGTCTGCATTGCATGTCCCCAGATGGCCAAACTTTCTTCTCTACTAAAGGAAGTTTTCAAATCTTTTGAAAGAAGAAAATATGCGTTTGTGGGTGATGTCAAAAATGAGTGGAATATTGAAAATAATTTCCATTTCCATTTTATTTATGTAGGGTTGATTACACATACATTATCACCATCATCATTGTCCCTCATCATCATCATCATCACTCATATCTTGCACAATTAGCACTGATCACTTTGAACAAAAACTCTATTGCACACTACCTCGAATGGCCCAAGTCTGCTGCTGACTGTTGTTATTGATGTCTTTTCTTCTCTCATGTAAATTGTATTAAGTTTTTTTTTTTATGCTATATTTTACTATTTATTATTGTGTCATTGGGCTGGCGCCAGGGCCAGGGAAACAAATTTAATTCCACCTCATGTCTGACATGGGTTGAAATGACATTAAAAACTCCTTGAATACTGAAACACAAAATGTCTCTAAGCAGTTTCTAGAGATCCAGAACATAAACCCTGATAAATGATTAACTGAAGAATAACAAGTCAAAACTCCCCTAGAAGGAAAGAAACCTTAAAGCACGGCCACGAATGAGGAAACCTTATCATAATCTTTCTAACATGTATTAGTGGTTGATCAGCTTATAACGGGATGAACAGCACCTCCGCTAAAGCATGACCGGATCTGAGTCTCCTGCTATTGGACTACGAAACACTCAAAAACTGACCTGCGCACCCCCGGCTTACTTTATATATCTAGTGCTTTTGAGTCTGGTTACTATTGGGCTGGGTTACAGCTGTTTATTTAATCAGTGTTTCCCAGATTTATGTTTTGTAAATGTGGTTATTAGATAAAATAATGCTGCCAGTTTCAATAATAAGCATGCTTGCTGCTATTTTTATTTTTTTTTAATGTTGCACAAGCAGCAGTGGTCATAAACTACGTCTGGTGATCAATTTGTTTGCAACAGGTTTTATGTTATATTATGTTAGTGTTATGTCTTTTATCATCTCTGAGTTAGCAGTAATCACACAGTGGACTACATCATTTCATACAACCGTTACAGAAATATGAGATTCTTTAAGATAGAAGCCTTAAAAAAAACAATCTTTCTCTAGCTCATATCTTTTTCAGCTGTGGTTGCAACTCCATGACAACGCCATACTAAGGAAGATCATCATAACTGTAGATGAAATTGTCAATTATTTGAGGATCAAGAGTAACTCTATACAAACTTGTAAAAGAGACCCCACCCACCCGTCACACAGCCTCTTCAGTCTGCTGCCATCAGGGAGGAGGCTGCGGACCCTCCGGGCCAGAACCAGCCGACTGAAGGACAGCTTCGTCCACCAGGCCGTCAGGACGCTGAACACTCTCCCTGCTCTTTCTCCGTTTCCCTCCCTGCTCCCCCCTCACTCACTCTGATCTTAGTATCTGCATCAGGCACTTTTGGCAGAACTGGACCGCCTGCTTTGCACCATGTCACTTTAATCGAACCGAAAAACTGTTGTTGTCATGTCACAACTTGTTTCTTGTCTCTTTTTAACTTGCACTTTGTGTTTAAAATGTATTTATTATGTAGCACCGAGGGTTTGAGGGTAACGCAATTTCGATTCTCTGTATGTGTCTCACATGTGGTAGAATTGACAATAAACTTGACTCTGACTCTGAAAAAAAAAAAAAGTAATTGTTGTATGATGAATGGACCAGGACCCAAGTACAGGAGGGTGAGGTGGCAGGAGATCCATGAGATACATATTGACTCAATGGTTATGATGGAAAAGTTTAATCTGTGACCTGACCGGTGGTCAGGCGTATATCTTGTCTCTGACATATTCTGTGACCTCTCATATGATCAAGAATCATATCTTGTCTTTAAGACATTTTGTATAGTACGGTTTGTCCAGATTCATATTTGGTCCTTGATTTCCTGCTCTGCTGACACACACACACACACCATGATTAGTTATGATAAGCATGTAGGGTTTGGTCTATTTTATTCTGTGGTGTTCAAATTACTGTGAAAAGTAAGACTCTTTTTTCATTTCTGCATCAAGACACCTGATGTGTGTTTGTGCTTGCATGCAACTGCTGAAATTAAATCGACTAAACGTTGGATCTTCTCTCACGTCTTCGTCTTTATTCATGATAATAATATGAACTCAGTCTTAGTCCAGATAGTCACCTAGTGGTTAAAACATATTATAGAGAGGTGTAAATAAGTTTTTCCAAAACAATGGCAATATCAAAACTGACCGTTGCATTTAGCCGACACCTTGTTAATACAAACGGGTGGTTGCTCTGCAAAGGGTGGTAGCATGACAATTACAAATAAGGAAGTAATAACAGCTAGCCATTGGCTGAGACAACTGCCAGTCACTCAAATTAGAAATAAATTTGTTGCTTGATACAAATTCTTCTGGCGTGGTACAAAAAGATTCACCCCCCTCAGAGTTGCATGGGTGTGAAATGAATTGATTAATACCGAAATGTTTTTTTGAACCAGGCTGTAAAGATGTTTAGGTTTTTGGTCAGCGTAGGAACTGCAAGGAAACCTAGTTCCACACGAGCCTTAATCCGGAAGTGAGATGGTTGGTGCTTGGTATGGACCAGGCAGGAGCGTTTTGTATGCAATACTGTGATCTGTCACTCATTATGGAGTATCCATCCCTAAATGTCATTTTCAGACTAGGTGTGAAAATTTTCATGTAGCGTCTTAACCTGGTCAGTGCAAAAAAGTACTGTTGTACTGGACGCCAGCGCAAAATTGGTTAATCTGTTGCTAGGCAAGACAAGGCAAGGCAAGTTTATTTTTATAGCACAATTTAACAACAAGGTGATTCAAAGTGCATCACAGAGACATTAAAACATCACATGAATAAAAAAAGCATAATTTAAAATGTAAACAAAAGAAAGAAAGGAAAAAGAACAATAAAGAAAATCAGTGGTAAAATGTAATCATGTTTTGAAACTTAAGCTTCAAAGTAAAACTGTGGATTTGAGCTGAGAACAGGTGAGTCGTCAGGTGTTTAGGACCAAAAACAATAACTTCTGTTTCCATCCCAATACTGACTGACTTTAACATTTCTGTGAAATAGTTAGTAAAGTGGTAATTTCTTCCACCTTTTCATCATAGACTGTAAATAATGGGTGAACTATTAAGTCATGTGACCCACTGGTTTTTTTGAGGAGCAGTTTTGAAGTTTCATTTTCTTCATACTGTGCGCAGCCATTTGCCCAGGAAGTCTACACACCCACTATATGTCAATCAAAGTTAGCTGTGGCTACTGGCTTCTTCCGCTGATCCCTACTGAAATGCCTACATTTAGGAATATTTAATAGACATTAGACAATAGACATTTTTTTAAATTGGTTTTGTTATAATTGGACTAATTTGGAATGAGTTGAATTGTTTTTTTAAGTGCCTTGATATGACATTTGTTGTAATTTTGAGCTAATATAATTCAGATGGGCACTGTGATAGACTGGCAACCTCTCCAGGGTGTATCCCTGGAGAGGTTGCCAGTGTCCTTTCACCCATAGCGTGCTGGGATAGATTCCAGTAGGCGTCAAGACCCTGTATTAAATTAAGCAGGTATAGAAAATGAATGGATGGATGGATGATTCACATGTTTCACTTTAGAAAAAAAAAAAAGAAAAAATAGAAAAGCCCAGGGAGCACTCCAGTCTGCTTGGTCAGCTCCACTGGTTTAAGCTGGCAGTGGCCACTATTCTGCACCAAATCAGCTAAATTTGAAACCCTCGAAGCGCTTTGGCCTTTTGAGGACAGGCTGTGATGTCACAGCTGCTGCTAGTTATGTTGATGTACTAAAAATGTGTTTTGTATGCACCAGTTTTGATTTGGTTATACCAATTTTATACAACACTATATGAAAGCTCAGCAATTCTAGAAGAACCAGTCTAAGAAATGGATAAAGCTTTTCCCCATCCTACCCTAACCTCCTCTACCAAAGGTTGCTGTTCACAGGGAAAAATGTGTTGATGAATGAAGCTCTCATACAAAGTGAGTTGCTGACAGCCTTTGAGACTGAGGGAACCAATTCATTTGCAACACAAGTGCAATATGTTCAAATCAGTCTCTCAGATGTCCCAGGCGCCTGAGCATTTTCAAAGAGTCGCAGAGCCGTGCTGGCACTGAAAATGCATCTATACTTCAAGTAAATCTGTGATTTTCAGATCAGAGCTTTGGCTGCCACTAATGCAGGATTTCTCTTTACCTGTTAGAATGACTAAGACATTCACAGGTTTAATTTGCACTTCCAGATTTTGATAGTGACTGTAGCACAATCATGAGCAAAGGAAAGTAAATCATCATTCAATTTGCAAGCTTTACATACCAGGACATTAAAAAAAAACAATATTAAGATTAGGTACACTATAGAAAGTGACATCTCTCCTGATTTCTATTTACTTTCTACTTTTCGGGGCCTGATGATTGGTTATAAAATTCCATAAAATGGGATGGCCCAAAATTGTTAGGGTTAAGACCTATAAAACTACCCTGGTTGTTTAGGATCTGGTTCAGTTCAATGTTGGTGTTCTTGGCTCTTGTCTTGTTTTCTTGCCTCTGTCCTCAGCTGATTGTGTTGCCCTTTACTTCCTGTTTCACTTAGAAAGTCTTTCTTTGTCTTGTTTTCCTTGGCCTCGTCTCCCTGATTGTGCGCACCTGTCTCATCGGCCCTCTGGGTATATTTTGTCTTGTTTCCATTCCTCCCTGCTGAGCCGTGCCGTTTCTTCCTGCGTCCCTAGCAGACTGTTTCAGCTTCTGTTTTCCACCATCTGGGTTTCTGCCCGTCTGTTTGGTTCTCTGCCCGGTTGGTTTTTGAGTAATCTTTGTTTTTTGAGTGAAGGAGCTTTATGTGATTTGCTTTGGGTTCCTGCCTATGCACTACCTTTTTTTGTTCAATAAACTACTTTTGTTTGAAACTCCTGCTGTCTCCATCTCCTGAACTTGCATCCTGCTCCTCTCAACTCATAACAAAGTTCTAATTGATGTGCAGCCTACCTCAGTTTCTACCATGTGATAGCTGCAGACGACGGAGATTTTTTTTTTTTCAAATCACAATTACACCTTTTAAAGATAATCCACTATTTCATTTGCTTTGACAATGTGACCTTAGAGCAATTCTTTTGCATTTCTTTTATTCATGGGCTAAAATTTATTTGAAACGAGGAACAGGTCCATCGATCCTCTTCACCTAATGAAATAATTTTTTTTCTTTCTTTCCAATGTGAGACCTTTGGGGCAATTAGGTTCATTTGTGTCTTCTATTATTTAAAACTTTGATTTAGATGGATCACTGTTGGAGTGCTTTGTCTGGGAAAGCGCTCTCTCATGTCAGCGAGGCTCTTAAAAGTCCACCTTATGCTTGAAGTCATTGACCCTCCCTCTCCTCTATTCATCGCTCAACAAATGGTGACGCCCGTGGAGAGGGTCCCTTCCAGTCCCTGCTGTGAGCTCCATTAGCCGTGCAGACACACAATAGGGCTTTCTTTTTTTATTTGCTTTTTTTTTTTATATAAAGCATTTGACATTGCCGTTGTAATGGACTGGGGTCATGCCATGATCTGTTAGCTATAAGGGATAAAAGGCTGGTTAAGCGTGTGACTACATTTTATGCATTCCACGTTTCAGTCAGAGTCTTTCACCTTTTATCAGAATTGCTGCTGCAGGGGTGTCGTATCAGAGCCGACTGAAATACATTAATTACACGAGTGACCCCTTGAACACGAGTGACCCCTTGAACAAGATGGACGTTTCATTAATTAACTGTTTTTTGTTTAATCACACCAAAATCTTGTGATTTTGCCACGTTTGTAAATGTGACAACAGACGTCAGATATACTAATCTGAATGTTGTTTGCTCTGATTACATGTCATCTTGTGAGGAGCTTTTGCATGAAGTTTCAAGTCCAAAAAAGTATTTTTGTTATAAACAAGAGCCAGTTCTGTTGGACAAAAATACTTGCTACATGACAGGGAACAGGCTTGAAAAATGTGAGATATTTTAATAAAAAGGCAGCACAGTGGCTTGTTGCCTGGCACTGTTGCCTCACAGCAAGAGTTTTTTGATCAGATCCCGGCAGGGGCCTTTGGAGGTTAAGTTTGCATGCTCTCCCTGTGCTTGCAGGGGTTTTCTCTGAGTACTTCTTCCCATAGTCCAAAAAACATTCGTCAGGTTAATTGGCGGTTCTGGGGTGTGTGTTTGTCTCCATTTGGCCCTGTGATGGACTGGCGACCTGTTCAGGGTGTACCCCGCCTTTTGCCTGAAAGTGGCTGGGACCCTAATGAGGATAAGTGGGAATAAATGATGGATGGATGGATGGATGGATGGATGGATGGATGGATGGATGGATGGATGGATGGATGGATGGATGGATGGATGGATGGATGGATGGAGTTTGCCTGTTGGACTCTGCCTGTTGGACTTGAATGGTGTTATTCTCCTGCAGTCTGGAACCCAAGACAGCAAAATCAAGTTTACTTGAGTATTCATGAAGCCACTGGAGTAATATGAGAGCAATGTGTTTTGTTGTTGTTGTTTTTCCTCCAGCAGTATTGTTGGATAATGTTATGATAGCTTCAACATGAAGACCCAAAAGCATGTTGTGATGGATGATGAATGTTGGTAGACATGCAATCCTGCCTCACTACAAGAAGCTGGATGACATGACTGACAGAATATTCAGAATGTTTCATCTGGTGGTAAAAAAAACCAACGTTCAAACTCTGAAGGAAAATGTATTCTTTCAGTTGAAGAGTAAAGTTGTAAAATGGTCATTTTTAAAGAAATAACAGCAGTTTTGAATGTTAATGTTCAACATTTTGTTCACCTGTCTTCATCTCCTCTTATCCAATATGTTGTAGCAATATGTAAATATAGGTGAACATTTACCAGGCTCAATTAAATGTACCAAAACCATTCAGTCTTGTGCCAGGATATGAAATCTTTGCCTGCCAGTATTTTGGAAGCACTTTTCCACAGGGCTTTGCTATCCTGTTTGTCTTTAGAGAGCAGTAATGGTTGTTGTTGCACAATTAAACTCTGTAAGTGGCTAACCAGCCCTGATTACGTGTCTAAACACATCCAGTTGTTTAGATCATCAAAACGAAGTTGCAAGCCTGCAACACATCTTTTACTGGATACATTCTCGACATGAATGTATGTAAGAAAACCAGTGACGAGGGAGTTTTTTTTAGCAGGTGTGAGCCACAGTGTGAACATCCCTGCTGACACCTTCCACTCCCTATTATCAACCTTCAGACATGATCACAGCTTCCACTTCTTACTCCAGTGTCTGCCTGTGCCTGCTGCGTTGTTTTTTTTTTAAAACTGTCTTGCAGTAAATTGATCAAAAATTGACCCTGGTGCCACATTTGTTTAACATATTCCAACAGGGGTGACTTGTCAAACAACTTCTGTTTCATTCAAAGGGAATGAGGATGCCTCTCTGAGCTCAAACACAACTGTCATGTATGTCTGCACATAGAAACGGTGCTGCAGGTTTGGGAAAACCTTTTCCTCTGTGGTCAGCGATGGCTGTGACCAGACAGACCATAACCAGAATATAGGAAAGTAAAACCATTTTAATTACATCAAAACACATCAATGAACATTCATAGCATGCAATGGGCGAATCTTTACAAATCATTGTAATTTTGCTAATGTGGTGCTAACGTTAATGCTTGAAATAGAGAAGTTGCATTTAAATGAAAGTAAAATGAAAGTAAGGCTAAAGTAACATTTACAATCAATAGAGGAGGTGGTTGTAGATTATAAAGCAGCCAGATGAGGTAATCTCATTACACAAAAACTCCTGCAGGACAGAACATGGTATTTCTGATTATAGGTGCATTGTGGGAAGAGTAGTTCCCTTTTTAAGTTTGAAACACATCTATTCTCCTGCCTTGATTCTGATTTACAGTTCATAGGTATGCCTGAATGCATTCCTTCTAATTGTGGTTTTACTGTAATACAGGACTAGTTTTACATCCTAGGAATTTTCTCGTTTCTGTCATGTGTTATCTCGTGTCGGTATAATATAATACTCCAGCTACGTGCTCTCTTTAAACTGATACTGAGGAATACAGCCAGCCATGCACTCTGCAGGTAGAGTAACATCCACCTCTATGCGTCTTTAAAGATCATAAATTACCACTTCACATCACTTATATTGTGGCTTCTTCATATGCCTGCAGATACAAGTTAGTCTGAAGCCTCCTGGTTCATTTGTAAGGGCTGCAAGTAACCGGTTCAGACTGTAAATGGAAACACACAGCCGTTCAGACATGCTCTGCTCCGTTCTATATTGTAGAATCCAACAAACAAAAGTGTTTGAGCTGGAAAACCACAATTGGGGGTCTGACAATTGTCTGTTTTCCAGACACTACCTTTCAAGTCTGTTCAGGAAAGCATTGTCTTTTTTTTTAAGCGTGGGGGCATACACTATTTTCATAGTTGTAGTATTTATAGAGAGGTAAACTAACAACCAAGTTGTAATTTTGCACTTGTATTTATTAAACATTTGTCAGAATGTGAAAGCACTGACGATGGCAAAACAAGTCTTTTTCTGGAACAGCTGGCTCCACCTGCAGTGCCTTAAGATGCACAAAATCCAGATTAACGCACCAATGTCCTTGGTTGAAACCATTATCTTGAAAAAATTAAATTAAATTAAAAGGATGAATAATTTATTGAATAATCGAATAGTGACCTATAATCCATTTCATAAATTAACCTATTTCTAATCTGGCAGAGATGTGGGCAGAAACCTCAAGGTAAACAAAAGACTGTCTCTAATAAAAATTGATCTAATAAAATTAGATCAATTGAAGTAATAAAATGTATCTAAGTAGTCAAACTAGGAGTTCTAATTGAATAACACTTCCCTCCTACATCACAAGGAAATTCATGACTCTGGAATTAATACTTGTGATAATACAATATGTGAATTTCCTTGTTATTTTGTCATGTATAAAACCCCTGGGAAAAAAAAATAAGTTAATAAGCAAACCTTTATACACATATTACAACATATTTAATGAATCATTTCATATATAAAAGGTCAGTAATATTTGCTGCATTTGAAAAATATCGACTTATCACCACATTTCTGTGACCTGCTTCATGGTGACATCAGAGGCTATGCTGCAAATGATGATGATGGACAATTGCATGTGACATTTTCTATTTTTGAACATTTAAAAAACAAAACTATAGTGCAGCTTTAACGATGACAAAAAAAAAAAACAATACAACAAAAAATCATGATCTCTACATTTTGTTGAAATAATTATAAAAAAAGACACATAGCACATATACACTATATATACACTGTATTTAGTCATTGTCATTGTGTTGCAATAGAGCAAGGAGCTTTATAAAATGAATATGGCAGTGTGCGCTTGGCAATGACACATTACATTTGACAGAAAACATGTTCTCAGCATGAATGTCTGTTTCCCTTTTTATTTCTTCTTTCTAGCAGGTGTAAAGAAATCAGTGTCCAGCGGAGGATGGATGGCCGTTCTGCTCTTCATGCTGGGTTCTGAACAGAGGCTTTTATCTCGATGGACGCCCTCTTCTCCTTTCGCCCTGCATACTCGCCAATAAAGGAGCCATCTTCATTGAACTGAGCGTCCTCATCTCCAGAGTCCACTAGGCTGTCCCCGCTCTCCGCTGCCTTGATCTCCCTGCTCAGAGAGTGTTGGCTGCCCTTCAGTGGCTTCTCATCATTGTCACTACGAGAAAGACACAATGAATCATCTCATTTCATCCATGGCTCCATTCTGTTGCTTAATGGGGGATGTGATGAAGGACTGAGACATCACTCTCTCTACACTGAGCTTCAGTGATTTACATCATGTCTTACCTTTGCTTTACCAATGAGAAATCATCACACATATATGCATCAATGTATTTGACAAAGAACCAACTGAAACACAAATACTGAGGGAGATATTAAACTGAGGCTGATGTTGACCCTCCTCATGATGTGCTTCTTTAACGTATTTCAACTAAGAAACCCTAGAATCCAAACAAAAATCCACGTTCATGAGCACACTGAGGTCCTGGCTTGAATAAACCAGGGATCTGTGACTTTTTTTTTTTTTTTTGGTCAGGAAAATGTACTAAGTGGAACTAATGTTTCAACAATAGACAAACAAACTTTCTGTACTTCCATGGTAATTAGACAGACTAACAGGGCCACTGATGGAAAGTGAGCAATTTGCTTCTGTTCACCACTTTCAGTGTCTGTGTGACAAAGCAATGACGTGAAGGCTGCAATTGTTTTAAGTAAAACGGCAGCGTTCACACCTCGTCATCCAGCAAATTCAATGCAGACTTTGACAAGACTGCAGCGGAACTGATAAAAGGCTGTAGTGAAATGCAAAATCATCTACTATTATTATAGTTTTCAGTTTTCAGCTTATTTCAAATGATCTGCAGTGGAAAACTGACTAATCCCAGTGTCTGTCATAATATTTTCTTTGCATACTGCTTACTGTTCTAAAAATATGATTTATGTTAATTTTATGTAATTTGGAAAGAGCACATACTGATGTCTTTTACCTAATGTCGGAGTCACATGGGTACATTATGTTGAAAAAAAGACTGGCCAAAGGACACTAACTATCTGATTTTAAATGTACAGTTAATCCGTTTTCCTATCTTCAGAGTGTGTACTAAATTAAACCATCAGATTTTTGTGAGTCTTCTAATCTAACCCATAAAAACGGATAATTGCCAAATTAACTTGTAAAAAATGCTGAACTTGGCTTTCTTTGACTTTTCTCATTTGGGAAACAAACGTGTTATGCTGCAGTTGCCTGTATTTTTAAGGTTGCTACCAAGCATAATAAATGACTACTTTGAAACCTGGTACTGTTTACTAAAGCTTAATTACAGATTAACAGAAAGCATGAATAACTGGCTACAGAGGAGAACATGAAGTAGAAATACTTCTACAAAAAGCATCTTTTAACTTTTGCTGCTGCGCTGATCCGGCTCCATGGAGAATTACACTAGAACTCATAGTGTGGAAGACTGTTAAGTCGAGGATTAATGAAACGTGCTCTGATATTACTGCCCTGGAGATGAGCTGCATTCAATTACTCTGATTGGTATTAGCCTCCTGCAGGCGGCTGGGCAGCCTCGGTTCAATTCCAGCCACCATGAAAAGTGCCACATCAGAGCAGCACGGTGCCTCCCATCAAGATTCTAAGCTCACGACACACCAACACAACACTGAATCAACGCACTACTGTTAAAAAAACAGCTGATGTATAAACAGCTGGGCGATGCTATCGCTGTTTATCACATACTTTACATTCATTCAATCCATCAAATGTCTTGATCAGAAGAGGTGTGAGACTCCACACGAACGTCGTGCATGCTGGGTCTTTTAGTGAGAAGAGAAATGCAGAGAGAATTACTGTGAAGTGAACCAGATGGAAAAGAGGAAGAGGAATTCACAGACTCACTTGCTAAGAGGTGGTGAAGCGTTTCCCCGAAGGAAGTGGTGCTCACCTGTATTCACAGAACGTGTCATCGTTCATGCCCTGGGACTCCACATCTGGATGAAGGTCTTCTTTCTCTTTCACTGTTCACACATTTGGGAATAAAGATCAGTCATTTCCTCAAGAGACAACTGCCAGTACAATTCACCGATCCACCCGATGACTAACTCCCTAAATAATCAAAAAACAAGTACCTGTTTTACCAAAATTAACTATCAAATCTAGCCTTTGAAAATATACATTTCTAAAAAAAATCTTATTATGATATAAACATAAGGCTTTACCTTCTGTATGTTTTTTTGTTTTGTATAACAGTTTATTGTGAACATTGTACAAACTCAAATACACGTGCAAAGATAATGACTAAAGGGAACAAAAGGTTGTTGAAACTGAAAACAATGCAAACTGACCGCTGTCCAGACAGCAAGCTCACAGTCATTAGTGTAAATAATAAAGCTGCTAAGGACCTCACAGAGATTATGTCTTCATTTCCAGTAAAGCTAACTCGTGCAACATTTGCATTTTCCTTACAGGGGGCTTCACTTTCCACAAAAAGCACATCTAAATAATACTCATTTTCTCCGTCGGCACAGGTGGCTATTTTGTGTCTAAATTTGCATTATAGCAATTAAAATGAAAAATGAAAGAAAAAAAAGAAATATAACCATTCCTACATATTGGTGTCTGTGATGATTAATAAGTTCTTTCACATGAAACAAATAAAATGGAAATAAAGTGATATTTCAGGCACTAATTAGTATTCACGCATGTGATGTGTGTGCTTGTAAATGAGCACCTACCAGAATACTTTCCTCCTTTATTTCTGTTGACAAAGCAAGCGATCAAAACAATGAGTGTTAGAAGAGCGATGGCACACATCAAGCCAATAAACCAGCCCTGGGTGGATATTCCTCCGTGGATGCTGGCCACACCTGGGGGGAGGGGAACAATACCGCATGACTTTGACTCACCCTGGCCTTTTCATTAGGACACTTGATTGAAT
Source organism: Xenentodon cancila (assembly GCA_014839995.1). Classification (NCBI taxonomy): domain Eukaryota; kingdom Metazoa; phylum Chordata; class Actinopteri; order Beloniformes; family Belonidae; genus Xenentodon; species Xenentodon cancila. The sequence continues at coordinate 3,549,899 of CM026203.1, forward strand.
GTTTACATCGACAAAGCCTATCTGATGTACAGGCGGAAGGTGGTAGGGTGCACCGCTGATGGAAATGGTCCAGAATTAATATTTAACAGCTAGCCCTCCTTGTCTAATTAATCAAGCAAGGAACGTTGAACAAATGTAATTCTTCTTAGTGAGCTGAATGAGATCCCGGTGACACCTTGAAGGACTACCCGCTGCAGCTTGAGTCACCGCTCAAGGATGCTCGGGGTGCACCTACACTCTTCAAATGGAGGTCAATTAGTTCTACTTTTCTAGCACTTTTTTCCTTTCTGCCTTCCTTTGCTTTTTGTTTGTTTCCCTTCCTTACCTGTAGACCTGGTCGTAATCACGTCTTCATATATACTAGAATTAGCAACCCAGCTGTTGGGAATGAAGCGCACAGTGTACTCAGTCTCTGGTTCAAGCCCGTCAAGCACATGGAAAGTCTTAGAGGTGTTTAAGGCCTCTGATATCTCCCAGTGGCCCCCACCTGTTCAGAGGGGCGAATGATCAGAAATGTGTCACGCTAGCTTCATTTAATGCAGAAGTGTATGAAAGGACGGGGCACACAAGACTACAGATACTAGCTGTGTGGTGGACTTCTCCGTACTGCTCTACTCTACCACCAAACTCTGAGAAGACATCGAAAGGGCTTACTCTTTTTCATACGTGCAATGTAAAACTCTGCATGCTCCCCTGCAAATATCCAGCTGATATTTGCAAAGCTGTCGCCAACAGCTGAGCTAATATTCAGCAGCGCTGGGACTGACAGAAGAATGAGACGACATGAGGAAAAAGTCAGAACGTGGAAAAAAGTGTTAGTAAGAGAGAAAGCGGATCAACGCTGTCATGGAGTGTCTAGGAGAGTCATCGTCATGTAAAAATGCTCTTCATCTTCTTCACAGGAGGCAAATGTGCAATTTACTCACAATTTTGTTAGGAGGCATCGATTACATCTAGCAGAAGTGGATGTGAGATCATCCTTAAAGTGGCATGCATCATGAATGGGGGACCCTGAGAACCTAAATGAACTTCTGTGACCTTATGGTAGAGTTGATGTCTTAACAAAGCGCAAGGTTACAAATAAAAAAACTACAACAGCAGTATAACAAACAATTATACCACATTTCAGTGATTGTTTCTTACCAGAAACATAGCATCTTACACACATCTAACAATAACATCTAACATGACTTCATTTAACTAAGATGTTTTTTCTCTCTGAATGTTTAGTTTTGCTACTCACAATAAACTAAAGGTCACCACAAGAAAAATGAAATGAATAAATTAATACTTAAATTAATAAACAAATATGACAAATAAATAATACAAAATAAATATTACATAAATACATATTCAAAAAAATAAATAAAAATGACAATGAAATAAATACAAAATGAATTAATAAAATCTTTATTTTTTTAAATGACAGCTTATTTATTTCATGACAAATTATTTAATAATGGTATATTTATTTGTTTCATGACATTTTTATTTCATAACGGTATATTTTTTAATTAGTGAGGCTTTTATTTTGTGATGCCACATTTATGTATTTCATGACACTTTTATTTTGCATTGCCATATTTATTTGATTTTTAATTGCCTCTTTTCCTTTTCATGTTTTTATATTCAAATGAAGGGGCGTGGTTTTATATGTGGGTGTGGCCAGCCGTGAACTTCAGCTGATCCTCATGTGGGACAGGAAAGCCGGAAAAAACAACAACAGGAAACCGATAAAAACATCAACAGAGGGAAAGAACAAACGAGCAAAATTCGGGGCGGACTTGGACTTGACTAGATGTTTGAGATTTGAATACAGTAAAATATCTGAGACTAAAAGTATCTCAGACGCATTGAGAGGCCAGCAACCACCTTGATGGACTTGCAGCCGGCACCCACAAAGAGCCATGACATAAGAAGAGCCCCGAAATTAAAATGGCAATAAAAGAATAAAAGTGTCATGAAACACGTAAACGTGGAATTACAAAATAAAAGTCTCATTAATAAAAACAATATTCACCATTATGAAATAAAAGTGTAATAAAATAAATATATATATTATGAAATAAAAATGTCACGAAACAAATAAATATACTAATATAAAACATACCATTATAAAATAATTTTCCATGAAATAAATAAGCTCTTATTTAAAAAAATAAATATTTTATTAATATATTTTGTATTAATCATTGTCATATTTATTTATTTAATTGAATATTTAATAATTTATTTATGATAACTTTTTTATTTAATAAAATTTGAATGAAACGACACTCCAAAGATGACAGGTTTAGTGTCGGTATGAATTATGTTCCTAGTTACAGTGAACGTCAAAGTTCATGTCAACGTTCATGTCAAAGTTCATGTACTGGAGGCTTTACATTCTTCACGTAATATTTCAACTGCTCTGTCCTAATTCTCACACAGAATAAAATAATCTACTTTTTCTGGGGGCATTTGCATCATTAAAATGGGAAACGTGTGTTTTGAAAGAAGCTTTCTATGCTGGTCAACAAAGCACGATTCATGTCATTCCAGCAAGGCAAACGCGCAAATCTTCAACAGTGTCTCCAATTATTTGCCCAGGTGATAATTCAGCACACAAGGACAGCTGCACCTGGGTTGTCCCTTCCAGCCACTGTAATTGACACTCTCTCTAATGTTGATGGACTGGTCTGCTACTATGGTAATCCCAGTCTTTGAAACCGTGTGATGACTTCAACTGGCATAAGCTCCTGAACTAAAAATATCCAAGAACTGGCTGCCGTGTTTTGTCACCACTTTTCCTCAGCCTGCAATTAAATGCTGCACAAAGCAGCTGCTCAGCCAGCAGGGAGCTGATGCCCTAAAAGACGGCCCTTCAAAGTCAGAGGGCTTTTGTATAAGGAGGAGGCGAGGAAATATTCTGATATAGGAGCTTTCATCAGCTTCCACTTATCCACTTATCTCAATGTCCTAGAAATATCACTCTCCTAGAATGAGCTCACACCTCCCCTGCAGAGCCCTGGAAGGAGATTTTCCTTGCTGTTTTCTCCCAATTCGAATTCCCCGAGACAACCTCTTGTCCCAGAAATGTGTTGCTGTTTACCCAATTAAAGATTACATTAAAATCTCAGGTGACTGCTGGGTCAATACACTGCTGTTGTGCAGGCAGGACGGGGACCCAACAAATCAATCACTTACATATTTGTCCAGGTTAAATGACTGCACCACGCAACCACTCTTCCAGATCAGGATATAGATCTTGTAGACTAGATTTCCCTGTTGTACAGCAGAGATATTAAACCCAACTAATTGTAAAATACAGCTGTTACCTTTCATTCCACTTCTTTAGCAGATGAAAGGATAAAAGGATCAAATAAATCCTTTTAAAAACAAAACTGTCTGAGGGAGTATTGTTTTTGTGTTATTAATTTACTCTTAACAAAAGCCAATCATTTTAGTCTTGCAACTACACATAAAAATGTTGGGAATTAAGCGTGCATTTGATTTTCTATTGTTGTATGTAAGAGGTTTGTCGTGTCAGAAAGTGCTGCAGCTCTACCTATGGTGGAGCGAGTGGGTTTGGTCACATGGGACTTTGGGGTGTTTGAAGGTGAGGTGGAGGCTTTCCTGCCTAAAAAGAAACAGAACTTCAGGTTATCGATAGCGGAACGAGCTCGGGGGCTACCCTCTACTGTTAGAAAACATGCTGTTCTCATCTAAAATTAGTCACTACACTACTACAACTTAAAAACACTATTACACTATTATTTCATTTATTTTACATTGAATGTAATACACTTTCTTTGAAAAGTGTCTACAAGTAACAACTATTAAGGTGTGGCATGTCATCAGCTTGTGTTGGACAAGAAGCAATGGATCAAATATTGCAAAGACAGAAGTCAACTCTCGTGTACAGTCGCTAATAAGCCATGATTAAAATGAATTTATAATTATGCTGCTCATTACCATTTCTAATAAAGGGGATGCCAAAAACTTTCTCTATGTGGAAGTTGACATTTTTCTAATGAAGGGAGGCATCCAGTGTTCTCTGCTGATAGCAGACAGGTTAAATTATCTGCAATTATCTGTGTGTTTAGAGCTGCTAAATTGTGCATTGATCAAACAAAATGGCCAATTGTTTGAGGTTCACGTCTATGGCATGCACACCTGTCCACACTACTAAATACAAAGCAGGCAATCATTACCTGAATAATGAAAAATGATTTAACATGTCATACCAACATGACCACAACCAACCACATCAATATATTTGGATTTAAAAAAAGAGGAGTTATAGAAAACGTCAGAACTTCAGAACAGCTTTATAGTGTGTGTGTTGGTATAACATGCCAGTTTCTGCATAAACACATATCTACATACTGAAGCCAACAGCGGAAGCTGCAGTGGACACAAATGATAGAAATAAAAAGACAGATTGGACAAGCATTGCATGGCAGAGCAGGTATAAACATTCACACACATCAACACTATGTTTGAAAGCATTGCAGAGTTTAGTAGCATATATGAGTGAGGATAGAAGACCATGAAAATAAAGAACATGTACAGTACACGCACAGTGAAAGCGGAATTATTACGAGTAACTTTCATGGCCAAATTTCATGTCTTTCATTCACATGCACCAGATGTTGAAAAAGCAAATCTGTACGTAAAAAAGAGTTTTTCTCCCTGTAATCATTTTAACCAGCTTTTCAGCATACAAACAAACAACCCCAAATACAAAGTCGTTCCCTGTGATTGCAAGAATTGCTCCAGGAAACATCAAACAGCTGTTGCATCTTCAGGCGCATATGTGTTAAAAACCCAGCCAGTTATTTTTACCGTCAGTATCAGTCACTGCACTCTCATCACTGACCATCAGATAAAACCAGCTTCCTGTTTCATTTCCTATTTTACTGTTCATAAAATCTGCAATATATACTGCAGTTTGTGCACCCAAGAGAATAAAAAAAAGCCTAAGATGCAGTGATGAAGAACTTCTACATTAATAGCTCTAACAACAGTATAAGAGTAAACAATATTTCCTGGCTCTTCAAATGTATTTTTCTGTGTAGGTCACCACAACTGTTCATAAACAATTAAAAACTTCTGGACAGTTGAGATGGTGCATACACATATCAAATGCATAGTTAAGTGGTCGAGAAAAAAATCTACTGTGATTTCAAACAGCGAAGTCGTGTTTCATCCTGTAAATTAGACTGTCTGAACCTTAAGCTTTACGCCTGTGGTCAGTTAGTGTATATTCAAAAGGCAAAAGACACTCATAAACAAATAATCAAACATTTTACATATGAGCTGAGTAAATCACATGCACTGAAATGTGTAATTGCACAATAAAACCCAACTATATCCCTAAAGACAAGAGTTTAACAAAACTTATGTCTGGCTTTTGTGCAAACAGCAAAATCACATTCGAAGAATATTTGAAAACCACAAGTTGAAGTCAACTGTTTTTTTGAAAATATATTAAAGGCATTAATGTAAAACAACGCAAAAAAAAAGGATCCTCAATCATCAGTAAGTGTTATGAATTTTGATACTTTATTCTTTATGGCTTAAGCATTTTGATATTTCTAGAAATAGTTTAAAAAACGTTCAGTTCTCAGCTGAACATGTTATTGTTTTTAGCCTTAACGTGAAGAGCCGCCACTTCAGATTATTTTAAATCAAGTATATTTCCATAACACAGTTAAAACAACCTCAGTTGACCAAAGTGCTGTAGAAGCAGGCAGACACAGGGCAAGGCTGGGGTCCTACTGTTAACGGGCAACTGTTTGCAGAATGAGCGCAAAATGAGCGCATTTTTATTAATTTATCTGAGCTATTTATCAGGTCTAATTCATGAATCAGACTGATAAAAAGGAGATAATTTTTCTCTCTTTTGGCTAATTTAGCTGATATTGTGCGTTCCTTATGAAAACCTGCACATAGACAAATACTCTACAACTCTGTCCAATCATAAGTGTCTGTTATCTAAAAAGCTGGCTGCTCATGAACAACTGCAGCAGCTACACTGGCCGAGCAACTTCAGTCTTTGTCTTCCTCTTAAATGAGGACACGAGTGAGCACACGTGGCCCCTGCACGCCCACAACCCCGAGCAGATACACACCACCTGGGTAGCAGCTTTCTGGAACCCCCGTCACTCACTTGTTTCCAGTGTGGTTGTGGCCTCCTCACTGACAACGGGACCGCAGCCCACAATGGTGCAGGAGCGCAGGTAGAACTTGTATTTGCTCATAGGTTCCAGGTCACGAAGAAGCCACTTGGTGGTGTCTGGGTTGCGGATATCTACTGTCTGCAAGGGTCCCACATACTCTGTGTCGTTGACTAGAGGGAATAAAAGAGAAAACTTGATCATTATTCAGCTCTCAAATAGAAAGTTTTCATGTCAGGTTTTAATCATATTAAAGAAAATGTCAGGCTTTAAAAAAAGATAATATATGAATCAATCAATCAATCAACTGATTTTTGGAACAATGACAAGGATGTTTTGTCTGCTTCTACCTGGACAAAGACCCTTGTATGAATGAACTGAAATGAAAAGCACTTTAATAATCCAAAAGAAATATTACATTGCTGCACTAAACAAAGGATAAAGTTCAAACAGTGTGGTATTATTTTTCGTGGCTGAATGGACTGACATATCCTGGTAGCCTGAGAAGTACAGAATGAAGAGGACAAGTACAGTCCCCTGTGGTGCTCCAGTACTGCTGAGCACCTGCTCAGACACACGACTCCTCAGTTTCCCAAACTGAGGTCTGTTTAATCAATAATCAAGTTGACTGTGGAGGCATCCACCTGTGTTTTCTTCAGCTTGTCATTTTACAGTCCTGCCTGAACTGTGTTTAAAAAAAAAAAATCAAAGCCAGTGATCCTCAGTGTGCTGCCTGCCTTGTCCAGGTGAGAGTAGTCCTGCTAAAACAGGTAGTTAATGGCCGTTTTAATTCCAACCATAGAATTATGCTCATTTGCTCAGTTGCGCCACTAACAGAACCTCTTTAATTTTGCCATACTACTTTCTAGTTCTAAAACCACTCTACAAATTATTTTTGCATGGAACACATGGATGTCTGCAGTGGACCTTATTTGTTTGCCTGCATATATATTAATGTTCAATGCCAGGTTTGGCAAAACCTAAAGCAACATGCTGTATATATGCAGGTTGATGTTGCAAGTTTTTTTTTCTTTTTTGTGCATAGGTGTGTGTGTGAGAGTGTGTCCTTCACCAGCCCTCTTGACAGTCTACCATATTTATTCACCTTTAAAGAACCCAAATCCGATTGTGTCAAAGAGGACTAAAATCACAGAGAGTGGGATATAAAAGAGCAGGAAAGAAAAGACAAGACAAGACAGTGATGGGTACAGATTGGTGCCTGCGTGGTGAGTTGTAGTGTATAATGTAATAATGTAATGTAAACAGAAAAGGACAGACAGAAGGAGAGGAGCATTCCCTCTTTTAATTGTATAATTTGTGCGTGGGATGCGTGCAGGTCTGTGAGCATGTTTTGTGTCTAGGCTGGAGGGGGCGCTTATGACTTTAACGTGTACATACCACATGTATAGAGCTGTGTATCTTTAAATACTCATATACATATGTAAATGTAACAATATGAAGTCATATTCATGCAGTCAACTATACATACATCTTAAGTTTATCATCTATTTAGACACACACACAGACGCGCACACACACACACACACACACACACACACACACACACACACACACACACACACACACACACTAACCCGTCAAAAAAAAAAAAAAATTCTGTGATATTTCGGACAAAAGCAATGGTAGTTATCATAATTGATTACTGCAACCTGAATCCTCGTCACATCACACCGGCCCAGCTCCCCTGAGCATGTTGCCACCGGTCGTAAGCTCAGGTTAATGTGAAAGAGAAGATGTGGCTGCCATGTTACTAGTCTGCTCGTGTCTTCAGCACTCCAGGGCTGACACCATCTGGACCTTCAGCTTTGTTCCGGTTCGTTTCGCTAGCTGCCTCTTTTTGACAGTTGGAGACAGGTAGCTGCAGAAGCAGATGGGGTCTCAGTGTTTACGGATGTGGCGGGTGATGATGATGGGCTGTGTTAAGCTGCATGGTGTGACTGTATAATGACAAGGAAGTTGTGGGACCATGGCGCAGGGTGCAGGCAGGAGAATGCTGACCCTGCTGAAAAATGTACTCAGCTCATTTGCTCTGCTCAGGCTTCCATCAGTCTGACCCCACACCTACTTCAAGCCATTAATAGTTTTTGTCCCTGAACACGCACATCAGGGGCTTGTGCTCCTTTTCCTGTATACTTCATATCATTATCTTAGCTTTCAGTTTCCTCTGCACACTGGTAACTCCCAGATGTTGTTCCTGAAAGTTTTCTTCTTCATGTTCAGCAGTTTCTTCAGTTCACTGGTGATCCAGGGCGTATTGTTGGGGAAACACTCACTGTCTAATGTGTAAATTGTCCTTCACAAGGAAGTGACTGTACTGTAGCCTGTAACAGTTAGGTCACGTTACTGATATCATCTCCATGTGGCACATCCCGGTCTGTTGCCTCAAAGCACCCCTCCTCATGGGTTTTTTGGTATCAAATTGCCTACACGTGTCAAATTTTTTACATTTTAACTGGTGCAGCAGCTGCAAAGCGATATAAAGTCTGAGGCTAAGCAAAGACAGAAGCATGGCTGACATCTCCAGAGACTACACGGTGTATTTGGGTGTTGTATTTGTAGCTGGTATGAATTTGAGCTGATGACATCATGGATGATAAAATGGACAGAAACAGTTCAATATCCAGGGTGAACTGGTGACTCTTCACAATAACACATCCATGATTACACCATATTTTGTAAACAAGCACTGACTTTCCTCTTCGTGTGCTCGTGCCAGTCAAAAGTAGCAGTATTACAGTATGTAATGTACGTAATACAATACATAATAATGTAATAAAAAAATTAAAAGAAAAAGCGCTTGGAGCACTGACCGGGAATAAAAATGATATATTTTTTTCTTTTTGGCCGCAGCATTGCTATGAGAGAAAATGGACTAATCCTTCTGCTACGTGCACTCTGTCCTTCATTTGCAACATCTGTTCTTCAACTCACTGCAACTCTTCATCTCAAGGTTTGGCATCTTTTCCCAGATAGCAGGACAGTAGTAGTGTGGCTTTCCAAAGTTTAATCAGTTGCTGTTGTGTTTAAAAAACTCTCCAGCTGACAGTTGCTCAGGGCAACACATTTTCAGAAGTATCTGAAGTACGAGCAGTGACCAGTGAGAAAAAAGAAAAACACAGCAGCAGTTATTTAACAATAAGAAAAAAAAACACTGCAACATGTTGATGTAAATCAGAGACTGTTAATAGATACTGCCATCTACTAACGTGTTCTTTTTTTTCTGTTGTTGATTTTTTTTTCTCTGAGGGGCAAAAATCAATTTTCAGTAAATTATGCTCACTGAACAGAAAGCGGCACATGTCCTTTTATTCATAAATGTTGGGACATTGTATTGACACTCTTCCAAAACACTTTGGCCTGTCAGCTTGGGCACACATCCGTACAGAAGAATCTTTCTTTTTAATCCCACAATCAGCATTTCCAAATATTCTTCAGCTTAGTGGGCAAAACAAGCTTGGCATCATGAAGGATAAAACATGCCAGGATAATGCTGCTGTAATGCTGATGTCTGAATATAAACCCATAGCCAAGGTCACTTTTAGCTAAGTTGGGTCAACACTTCAATTCAGTGCAGAAAACATATACCAAAGGTGCATGCGAGTCTTCAAATCGTGCCTGAATATATCTATATAAATAAACATATTGCAAATAAAAGCGATAAAAAATAATTCAGACAGTGTGCTACTGTGCTTGTTCAGGTTGATGCAACAAATGTTCTTCATCATTTAATAACTCCAATGACGGTTGTGTGTACCACTTATATTATTAAATTAAATATGATTAGATACTTTTCTTTATCCCTTATTTTTTTCTGTAGTAATCAAGTTGTTTGTAGGCAACAACCACAAAAAGGTGCTTTTTAAAAATGGCTTTAACTGTTTAAACCATTTGATAACCTAACGTGCCAAACAACATGATGCAACTTTCAAATTTCACAGCAGCCTGAGGCTGTTAAAGGATGCTGTGAAGGTAGGCGTAGCTCCCAAGTTTTGGACTCAAAGGGATTTAAAAAAGAAATAAAAAATCTCACTTGAAAGTAGGCTACCAGCTTAACTGCTAGGACATAATGGATCTATCCATCCATCCATCCATCCATCCATCCATCCATCCATCCATCCATCCATCCATCCATCCATCCATCCATCCATCCATCCATCCATCCATCCATCCATCCATCCATCCATCCATCCATCCATCAGGAAATGCTGCACCAAGAGGTCAGTAAAAGTTAGTTATTATCTCTAATTTGACTCAAGTTTCAGGACTGGGACCTCGCAGAAGTTATCCCCTGTAGATAGGACTTAGCCAGTAAAACTGGACCTCTGCTGAATATGAAGTTAGTCTCGTTTGTAGGACGCAGGTTGTTCATTCTGAATTCCTTTTCTTCACTCTGTCTCCACCCTTATTTTATTACACTCTCTTACTAGAGCAACACAAATACATCTGTTTGTGTCAAGGATCACGGGTTAGACAATCAACAGCAGGCCAAAGATTATCCTTCATTCTGATCCGCCATACTCCTGAAGCACTGGACATAATTTTCTCTAGCTCAAAAGTGCATCTATAAACTATGAGGCTACACCAGTCAGGAGGATCCTGATATAAAAATACTGATCTTTAATTTAAATATGTGCCTAAATATGGGTATCACTTTGTATACCCAGGAGTTCTTTCCTTTAGTGGGAATGAATGCAGTATGGAAACAGATGATAAACGTTAAGAAAAAACAGTCAATAAGAATCAACATGAAGCATAAGAATACATACTAAGCTGGTACTCAAGGAGGTACTGGGTGAGAATCCCATTATTCTCCAATGGTGGGGCCCAGACTAGAGAGACAGAGTTTCTCTGTGCATCTGTGACCCTGAAAACTGGATTTTTCCCTGGAACTGTAGGGACAAAAGAAGAAATACTGACAGTAAGCAGCAACCCAGTTTCCTTGGCTATTATTAGATTTTCTCTTTCAGTAGTTGTGAATCAATATACTCCATGCTGTTTTTGTCTACAATCCTACCTCCCTCTGGAGTTCTGAAGTTGACGGGATGGCTGCCTGGGCCGTTGCCCCGTCCGTTGAAGGTCATCACAATGAGGCTGTACTCTGAGAAGGGCATCAGCCCTGGTACTGTAGCATGGTTCCAATCCCCGGGGAACGTCAGCGTGTGTTTGTCTCCGTGACTTTTCTTTGAGTTCGCTAGACTGCGCAGACGCCACCAGTTTATCTAAAACAGGGAGCAGACACACAAACACGTACACATTAACTTTGTACATCATACATACAGATTAATGCAAGGGAATGCAGAAATAGTTGTGTGCTTTTGTTTAGTTTTGTTTTGGTTACAGCATGAGCAGAAAAAATAAAAAGAGCAGGCTGCCAGAGAAGACAGCACAGCAGGACAAGCAAATGTTAAGAGCAAGGTCAGGGCCTTCCTTTTAAACTGTGTCTAAAAGCAAAGTTATGTTTTTTTACAGTATTACCCTGTAGCCTCCCAGATGCCCATGCAACTTGTCCTTGTGCACTTGTGTCCAGGTAACATTGACCACTGAGCTGTTCATCACCTCCACAGCTACATCAGCAGGTGCAGCAGAGGGAACTGCAAAGACAGACACTCATTAAAAGCATGAATAAGCTGCAGGGAAGTTCAGGGAAAAGTTCACTCTGAACCATTCTGAAAAACTTTCTTTGACATGAAATGATTTCAGAAATAATTCATCAGCTAAATCAGGACCAAATCACAACTCGCTAAGTCTAGTGAAAACCTATTTACAGACGCAGCTATGAGGCAAGAACTACAGAATTAAAGATGTCGACCGCTGAGCTAAAGGCTGAATGTTATATTTGAGTTTAGACACAACACACAGCAGGGAAGTATCTTAACCTGAGTTGACCTCCTGGGGACAAGTCCAGAAGAAAGCTACACAAAGGAAATAAAACAAAGCTTCTGTGCTGGCTGCTGTTGACATGAAAAAAGTACAAAGGCCTCAAACTCTTAAGATATTTTTTATAAGTACCAAGAACAGGAAATACACTACTGAAAGGAAAAAAAAAGAGCCAGAGATGGACGAGGAGAGAAGGCTGTAGAGGTCTTATGTGAGATACAATTTGACAAAATAATTAATACTTATTTGTGAAAACACATTTCCAACACTCTTGATGTGTCTTCAGATAAAATAATAAGGTATAAAAAGACTTTTGAGCATGCAAGTTTTGGTCTTCAAGGTTGTGTTGTCAGTAATAATGCAATTACAAAACAGGCAGACAGTAGCCAGCCAATTAATCAGAAGCGAGTATAAAGGGATGCAGTCAACACAGGTGACTGTGATGGAACATGTGAATGCATCTTCAGCTGCCTCCCACTAATTAACAAGTGACGTTTAAATGGACTGTAGACAAGCAGGAAACAGTTTACTAATGTAAGTTCATAAAGGTGACCCTTCTTGTGGGAATGCCGGCTAAAAGCAATACTGTTAAGAAGAATACGTTTTTGTTTCGCCTATAAGGATACAGTCAAATCATAAAAATGAAGGTGAAAAGGAAGTAATTTCAAAGGATTTTTTTTTTTAGTGTCCATCAAGGACATTACTTGCAAAGCCAAGTACTCACAGTCCTCTCCTGAGTAGCCAGTCACGATCTTGGGCTCGGGGCCCCAGCCCTGATGATTCTTGGCTTGGATCTTGACTTCATATGGCACAAACGTGGGAGTGTTCCTGACTACAAACGAGTGTCTCTTCACTGTGTGCTCCTCCCAGTCGTCCTCCATGTCCCGCTGCCTGTAACTCACCTTATACTCCAAACCGGGACCATTGTGCTCAATGGGTAACAGGGGCTGAATAATGGAGGGAGGAGACAGCAAAAGTAAAAAAAAAAAAAAAAAGAGAAGGAAAATAGTGGCACGGAAAGTTTCTTTGAGGCTTTCACAGTTGCATAAGATACTTCGTGTCACTGCCTCGGTTGGATTAAAATGACAAGCAAATCCAGTGAGCTGTACACTGAACAGCGGCAGCACTACGTCCTCGTGTCTAATAAAACAGTAGACAATTGACTGCAGTAAACGCAGTAAACGCAGCAAAAGCAGCAAAAGCAGCAAAAGCAGCAAGGCTTTTATTTAATACACGGACTGCTAAGATGTTGTAGATGAAAGATTTGTCTCCACGCAGAAGTCAGACAGTGAAAAATAGACTTATCAACAGAGGAGCAGCTGATAAATCCAGGATTCAGGGGCTACGTTACCATGACAAAGAACATATAAGTGTCTACAATAAAAGTAAAAGTATTCCTGTGATTTTAAAAGAAAAATATTCTTGTCACAGCCTTCCTGACTCTTTCTAATAAAGAAAAAGAGCTACTTTGAATAGAAACATATATAATCATTTAAGTGGGCCGTTTTTATATTTTTGGTAATTGCAAATGAAACACTGACATTCTTTTATTTCTGTATTCTTATATATCTGGCGAAACGGCAGCATGAATGACTCTATGTAAAGCCAGGACACGCAGCTGAGTGGGTTTTAAAAGGATAATAAAAGACCAAACGCCAGTTCTCACCTCCCAGTTGATATTCATTTCATGTGGCAAATGACCTTCGATTTTGATATTTTCAGGGTTCTTGTCTGGGGCTGCACAAAGAGGAAATATAGATTTTGTCAGGATTGTTAGCGAAAGAATTCTTCAGAGAAAGAGGCGCACAAAAGATAAGCTTTTCAAAAAAGAATGGATTCAATTACACGGCATGTCTAAGTATTTTAAAGTTCACCGAGCAACAGCACTGGCAGCTCAGGTGGCTTGCAGACGCTTATCAAAAAAGTATAAAAACATTGATGAGAAAGCGCCTCAGACCTGCTGGAGGCGTTTTGTATCTGTCTGTGGATTCGCTGGGAGGCCCCACCCCCACACCATTCACGCCGTACACACGGAAGCGATAGTCCACGTTGCCGTAGAGTTTGAGCAGAGCTGAGTTGTGATTTCCGGGTATTCGGAGCAGCTCCTTCCACTTGCCTGGTTCCAACTTGTTTTCTTCAAACTCAATAATGAACTCTGTTGCAGGAAGACAATGGGAGAAGTCTCTCGCTGCAATGGTTCTTTCTGCACAGCCACATTCCTCAAATCCTGCTCATGGTTTACAGCATCCTCAGGGAAATGAATCATAATTTAGCTGCACTGTCTGTGTTAACCCCGAATGCTCCTGTTTACCTGTGGTTGAGCTGTTGTGATCATCCCCAGGGATCCACTTCAGTTTCACACTTCTACTTTTGTGCTCAGAAACAAGCAAGTTCTGAGGTGCATCGGGGACATCTGAAAAACATCAAGACAGTGAGCCTTTAGAAGACTCACATACGCATCAATTTCTGCAGCACAAAAAGGCCAAAGGAACAAATGTTGAATCAAATCATTGCAAGACTCAGAGGATGTGGAACCAGCTGGATGGCTGTATTGGCTGCTGCTTTCCCGGACACACGGCTGCACAAATAAAGCCATGGTCTGTGTTTTCTGACATTTTGATCCATTCGTGAATGTGTCACACATAAATCTAGCCCCGGGAGTCTCTGATCCTTTGGCCAGCACGGGAAAGGGTGTTCAAATATCAGCTCACCTAACACCATGAGCAGGGCTTTGGCTACGTCCCGGTCCACTGGAGTTTTTGCCACACACGTGTACACACCTTGGTCTCTGTGGCTCACATTGATGATGTGAAGAACACCATCCTCGATAAAGTATCTGTTGAGAGAAGCATGGATACACATTTTTGAGTGACCAAACTGAGAAGTAAACAAGGTTTCCGGTGGTGACGAACAACAACAAAACAGTATCCTACCTTGAATTCTCCGTATCATTGAGGGCTATCTGGACATCGTCTTTTTCCCACAGGACCTCAAAGTCATTTGTGAAGGACTCGTCATACTCCGCCAGGCACGACAGCTGGACTGTGGTACCTGTTAAGGTCTGCTGGTGCTCTGGGGCCACCACTATTCTAGTGGGATCTTTCACAGGAACAACAAGTTACTTGCATTTCCAGAACTAAGAGCAGTGCCAACAATTTTTAAAGGTGTTTACCTTTCACATAAAGGGTGGCGTCAATGGCAGATGATCCCTCTGTGTTTTTAGCCAAACATGTGTATTGGCCCATGTCACTTTTCTCTACGCTGTAGATCTCCAGTGAGCCGTTGTCATGAACCGTAAACCTGGTTCCTTCAACAGATTTAGAAGAGTCATCTTTACTCCTAGAAAACATTCAGAAAAGAAATCCGTTAAACTCTGAAGTAAAGCTGTTAGAGGTGAAATTACACAGTAAAACAGCTGCACATTAAATATCGGATGCAATGCAAAGATGAGAAGCTGCTGATTATAAGAAAACTCAACTTTAACCAACAAATTAGGTTGAAAACACGGCAGGCTGATATATAAGAGGGACAATATGCGTCATCCAGTTGAGATCTACTGCTCTCTGCTGGTGTAGAGAGTCAGGAGGGTCTACACACTTACCAAGTGATTGTGGACGGAGGAGAACTGAAGACCTCGCAGTCCATCATCACTCCCTTTCCCTCCACCGCAGAGTATTCCTCTCCACCATTGGTCAAAAGCATAGGCTGTAGATCTGCAAAAACCAGAAGCCAAATCCAATCAACAGTCTTGCATTGTCCATAAAGCAGTTTTAAACCTGACTGAACAGAGATGGGATGAAGCTGTTAATTGCAGGTTAAATAGGTTAAATAGGGTGAAAGCGTTGCTCCTTTGTGCGTTTAAAAAAATGACTTGGCTGTCAAGTTGTCAGAAATGGGAAAGTGAAACAACGGGAAAATGAGCTGGCTGAGCACATTTGTCTGATCAACTTTATTCAACCCCCCACATTAAAGTGGTCTGTCCTTCCTAACTGTTTACTGAAGCAGAAACAGGGACGCAGCGTTCAGACATGTCCAGCTTTATTAACTCCTCTGTCACAGAGTGCAAGCATAGTGACAGAAAGCACCATTTTGTGTTTGGTGTTTTATCAGCTCTTGTGTGGCAGCACATGTTTGTCTTATGGCCCGTAAGGAATGCAGGGCTGAACTTGTGAGCGTATAAATGGCAGGGAGCCGAGCTTGCTGCTCCACATGGAAAACAGCAAGCCCAAATGAAGTCATGAAGCTTGTAGACAGGTCTCGTTCCCCTGGCTCCTCGCTGCTTTATGGTCACATGACATGCACGAGCTCTCAAGCTCAATGCATCACTCACTAGTATCAAAATGAGTCCCTGGAAAGCCTGGCACACCCGAGAGCCTGACACGTCCTCACACAAATCTTTGCATAGGTTGTAGTGTTTGTTATGTACCTGAGAACAACGTGATGTGAGAGCGAACTGAGGGAAACCAGGGTTCGCAGAAAGAAAAGCTGTCCGACTTACTCATAATCATGATGTTTGCATTGGACAACAGGGTTCCGTGTATGTTGGAGGCTTCACACTGATACACTGCACTGTCCGAAGCTTTGGCGTTATGTAAGACGATGGTATCACCGAATACCTTCCTGCTGACTGACGGCAACTCTGTAATGAAAGATACGCAAATGTTTTAGATCAACATCACCATAGAGACAAGAAATGAGTCAAACTCTGATCTGACATTTCAAAATGCATGTCTTAACTTCTCTACCTGCACTTTTCTGTAATTATAGGATGTGACGCAGAACTGGACATCCCTGTTTGTGCTGTTTATGACCACATTAAGTACATTACAAATGCCATTTCGTTTTCCCCGTTTGTTCTGTTAACTAAATATCTTGACTTGTATTCCAGCCTCTGTCTCCATCCCAGTCTGAAGCAAAGGGAATAAAATGTTATGTGACGGAATTGAATGAAAAAAACAAAACAAAACACTTTTAACCTTGTTCAAAACCACGGATTGTCTTTATTTCCTACACCGGTGTTTCTGAAATGTGTTATCTTCGTCAGAGCTCAGACTTTTTAGAGGTGTTCATCCAGCACTCAGTCAAGAGACACTGTCAGGAGAAATTTATCAGATTTATGTTGCTCAGCATTGTTTTGGCCTCTTCTCTCCTATATAGTCTTTTTTCTTTTGGAATCATGTTAAATGTACTGACGTACTTTACTGTTTATAATAAACACAAAGTAAGTTAGACAGACTGTCTAAATATGCAATTCTGTTGTTCTGCTGTATTTCAGTCACACAGAGGACAACCATATATATATATATATATATATATATATATATATATATATATATATATATATATATATATATATATATATATATATATATATATATATATATATATATATACACACACACACACACACACACACTTTAACATTGTCGATGTAGTACAGTCTCATGTCTACGGTGAGAGCGGTGGGACTGACCCTGCAGGGGAACACCGTTCACCCTCCATGTGATGGTCGGCTGCGGGATCCCGCTAGCAGAGCACTTGATGAGCACATCTGAGCCAATCATACTGAGCTGACTCTCCGGCTCCAGCAGCCACTCTGGAGGCTCTGGGAACACAACGTCAGCATGATTTTATCAAGCTGCAAAGAGTCTGTAAAGAAGACACTAAGCTTTTGCAGAGGGAGCATACAACCACAGTTATTCATTATGTATCAATACAAACCCGCGCTGTTATACGGACCCACAAGGAGGTACTTGTCACCGAAAGGACCGTCAGCACTATACAGGTATTCTGTTCAGCTTTCTATCACCGCTGCCTTCAAATGAAGTTCTTCACAAGAGGCTCTTTCACATACGTGTCAATAGACTCAGATGATATAACAGAGCGAGACAAAGAGCCATACTAGTACTGAACAAAAAGAAAAACACTGATGATTTACAAAACATCTGAACAACCAGCAAAGAAACAAAAAGCTGGGTTAAAAGCCTTATTGTTTCCACGGCTTCGTCTATAATGATCTGAGCTCGTAATCAAGGTTGTTTCTTTCAGTTTACAGTAAATCTTCTCAATATGTTACACTATAATGAATCTAAAGAATGATGCAAAGTAAGTATATTTACTGAAGCGCTTCAGTTATTCTGAGACTGAATCTGAATATTTTAGAATTTCATTGCTAATGAGAAAGGACGCAGGTCAAAGATGGACGCTTGTGATCTTCAAGGCCGGAAAGTACAGTGAGATTTCAAAGGAGCTTCTGCCATCTTCAAGACCACATTTTATCCTAAAATATGGATGCAATATTCAAGGACACAGCATCGAACCAGAGAACCAGAAGTCATGCTAACCAAACATTTGTATCGTACAGCAAGTACATGTTCAAATTACAATCTTTATCTTCTTTTTTTTTAATTGTCCATATTGTCCCAGTTTTCTCTGCTTGAGTGTTGTTGCTTTAAATTGATTACATATGACGGCACAAGTGTATGCTTCTTACCTTCAACTGTTAAGGAGAAGTAATGGATAGACACTCCAAGAGGGTTTTGTGCTTTGCACATGTACTTCCCACTGTCCTCCTGTTCAGCTCCTGGAACAATCAGTAGCTTTCCGTGATTCTCTTGTTTGGCTCTAGACGGAAGCTGATCACCCACCTTCACCCACTCCACCACTGGAGTTGGACTGAAAAAAAAGGAGCAAAACGCTGAGCCTGAAACCTTTTCACAATACAATGTACTATTTTGAAAAGTGGATTTCCACTCAAGCTTCCGCCTAAATAAGTTTTGATTGCTTTGGAAATACATTTCTCAAATAAATGAAAACATAAATTTATCAAAGTAACGTGGTTTTACTCACATTCCTGCTGCAATGCACTCTAGTTTCAAGTCCTCTCCTTTGACCAGAATTGTCTCGGATGTGGCACCAGGGGGCGTCAGAAGCGAGGGTCTCCTCTGTAGAATTGCATTATCTGCGACAGAATTGCAGACAATCAGACAGTACAATAAAAATCTAACTTGGCCGGCTACGCCTGCAGACACACAAAACCATTAAATGATAAACTCACCTCTTTCGGGACTGTCACTTTTTCCTGACATGGAGTTGGATGACACACATAAACGCAAACAAAAGAAACGGTGAACATAAGGACCTTATGGATACATCAAAACAAACATAACCAAAATGAAAAATCACAACAAAAAAACAAGGAGATGCACGTATACAAGACAATGTGACAGGGATGGCTTCTGTAGGTCTGACCCTGAATGTGGACATCAGTGAACATGTAGGAACAGATCAGCGCTCCAAAACCAAGGTTTGCTTTATGCTGGTTTGAGAGGCAACGGGAGCTCAAGTAAAGACAAATAAGCTGACTGGACACATACTTGGCTTGACAATGACAGACATGGCGTTCTTCTGAACGATGGTGCGTATTGTTGGGAATGCAGCGAAGCAGCAGTAGTCTCTCCTACTGTCCTTCTCCAACGCATGAGAGAAGTAAAGGTCTCCATTCAAGCCCATAGACACCCTCTCATCCTGTTCGATGTGCTGGAGATCTGCACACAGGAAGTAGATGGTAATGATTTCAATCAGACATGAACAACTGACCTGGAATATGCAGAATTAAGTTCATTTACTTTTTTTTATGTTATTATTTTTTATGTCTTTTTTTGTGTTATTATTTACATTTATTTATTTTTGCCTGGTTAGTAAAACTTAAATTTCTGGTCATACAATGAATTTCTACACTGTTTGACAGTGAAGCTCACCACTGATGCTACACTGAACATCTCAGTTAAATACTTACTAATTGATTTATATGCTCACTTTGACAGAATCCAGCCTGGTGTATTTGTGCCTTTGGCAATGTGAAGCTCTTAAATTGGATTTACAGTTCCGTGTTTTGTTGCACAGCATGAGTTTGTAATGAGTAACACATATTCTAGTCCCTGATGGTTAAGGGGATAAATTCAGGAGATTAGACTTAATGATATTTTGCTGTCTAAGTTTTCCCTAAACCTAGAAATATATGATTCAGTGGTAAAACGTAACTGCACACACAGGTCTTTCAAATTCACAAATAAAGTGGGTATCACTTACTGATGGTCATCCAGTATATCTGCAGAGGAGGTATGCCTGTAGGTGGGTCGCATTTCAAAGTAAAAGGCTGTCCTTCCTCCACCTCAATAGGATCAAGTATCTCTTTTGGGAATTTTGGAACATCTGGGGAAAGAAAATAAAAATTGAAATTAGAAATTCCTCAGCAGAACAAATAATGTAAAACATATATTAATAAAATATATTTTGCAGTTCCAGTCTCCTCCAGAAGATGGCAGTAGCATCTCTCTTAAGTTAAATGTAAAGCATGTGTTTCTGTGAGTTCTGTACAGTATCAGTAAACAGTTTGGTCCCGGAAGAGCTTTTTTTTCTCTCCAGTTTTGGCCTTCAGAAACAAACCAGACATCACTACTAGGATTGTGTGTGGCCCTTTTGCCACTGCTGGGCACAGCGGCCCAGCCAACACCAGTCAAACTCTTGTGTACGGTGTTTTTCTAGGCGAATTTAGATTTTAAACTGGAGGAAATGCACACATAAATGCTTTTGTAGTACAAAGCTGCAATTGAAACGTTTCGAGTGTTGATGGATTTGGGAGTCTCAGTGACATTCTGTGACTACTAATACAATGAGATACTCACAATGCAGTCATCGCGAGGGGGCTACCGATGCTGAATCACTTTCAAAGCACTGTAACAGTGCACCCCACACACCTAGCCATGCACACACACACACACACACACAGAGACTAACAGTTGCCGTTACTCACTGGGCACAATGAACTCAATCTCCTTAGATATGGCAGTCCCCAGTTTGTTTGAAGCATAACAGCGATAGTTTCCCTGGTACTCTGTAAGGTTGTCATTATTAGGTATCACAAAGGTCCCAGAATTCTCTTCTTTCATCAGATGGGGGTCCAGAAAGGGGTCGAAATCCTGGCCATTCTTCATCCATCTGAATCTGTATAAAGACAACCAGTACTGAAATGTCAAATCTTTCAGATGAAACTGCAGCCATTTCATTTCCAAAGTTTAAAGCAAAAGTGATGAAATGTAACATGTTGATGCTCAAGTGTTGTGTTCAGTATCTGTTTGGCTGCTAATAAAGTCTCCATTCTTTCATGTGAAGTGTTGGAAGACTCTGTACTCACTCTGGCTCGGGATTTCCTTTGGCTTCACACGTCATGGGGAAGCTCTCATCAAAAGGGTAGGCAATGAGAGAGCTGGGAGACTGAGCTGTGATAGTGGGCAGCTGCTCAACTGGGAAACAAACAAACAAGCATGCATGACACTACGCAGTCCTCCACACAGCGCTTCAGAAAAGAGTCTCACATGTACTACAGCGGTGGACCCAAACCGTTCAACATCAACCCTCAATACAAACTCTCAGGAAACATTTGAAAGCTATTTTACTGGACTTTAATAGAGAAGCTAAATATTATAAGTCGCAACTGCTCAGATTCAACGCGGAACCATTTGGAGGGTAGTGATCACCATGTTTGGAGTTACTGCTCCATTATGTTTCCATGAGCAAAATGAAAAATACTGATAATGACATCCCTTAGAATACCTACAAAACACAAGCTTCCTCAAGTTGAAAGTGTATGTGGGTGTTCTGATGAGGTCATAGGTGAATTCAACCTGACATCTCAAACAAACTGTAGAAATTGCATCTTTAAACAAATCTTTTTACTACAAAAACTTTTAAACTCCACATGAACTACAAGCACGACTGTCTAGGACCACGCTCGCTCGATGCCCTGACTGTGTCTAACTCATTTTGATGAGAGCAGGCCAGTAAAAGGACTCGGGTGCAGATCAGATCCCTGAAAGAGACATTGTTGTGAGTTCTTCTTGTCAGTGACAGTGGGGAATATTAACGTTGACAGCTTACACTAGTTGTGTGAGTTAATTTCATGGTCGGCGTCGCCGCGCTGTGTCGGCTTTGACTTTAATCCTTTAACTGATTCTACTGCACCGGTCTGTGCAGAGGTCATCAAAGACTCAAGCTGGCTCGAGTAGGATCAAGGTGTTTTTATGGTTTAAGTTTTACCTACTCATGTTGATACTTTTAAGAACTAATTAAAGTGATGTGAAATGTATTTATGTTGCCCCTTTTGTTGTTAAGTGTGGGGCTAATTAAGGCTGCACACTTTTGACCAGTTATGCCTTTAAACACAAAAGGAGGCAATTGTTCTCTTGGTGTTTTAATTCCAAAAAAAACACCACTACTTTTCTCAACTGAAAATAAACATAAGGAATCATACCAATCATCGCAGAAATGTCTTTTTCATTTAGTGTAGAAGTTTCATGGTTGGGTGACTGCTTCCTGTGATAGGAGCTGTTGTAAATATCGATTCTTCAAGCACTGATCTGAGCTGATTTGACTGCAAAGAATGGAGGTTCACACTCCGGACTGCGACTACAGCCATAATTTCACCAGATTGCCTACCTCCACATTGAAAGCAATAATTCTGTTAGACTGGTGTTATCCTGACATGAAGTTCTGATTAGTATCATGAGGTTATGACACGTAATGAGTGGAAAATTTACAGCTTTAACGTAATGATTAAGTATAAAAGAATAGCAAATGCGATAGGTCCAAGAAAAAAAAAAAAAAGTAAGTATTAAAAAAAAGTGACTCATGACACATGAGACTGCGATCCCGAACAGGCTGTAAGTAATAGTTGCCAAACTAAACAAAGAGGCAGGAGAATGAACACATGTCTAAAACCAGCAACGGTACAGCAGAGTAAACTTACTGTTTACTTGGCCCAAAACTAAATAATCCATGGCAGCAGGGGGGAAATAAACAGAAGAAAAGCATTAAAATAAGAATCTGTTCTTGTCACACGTATACAATCTTAACACATGTCCCTTTAAATACAAATAACTACATAAAAAAGACAAGCTCACTCAAATACCAAAGACTTTTCTGGGCAGCAGACTTAACTTTTAATTTTTTTTAATTTTTTTCTCATGAAGCCTTTGAGAGATATTGCTGAATAATTCAGAGGGAGAGGCTTGAACACGTTTCCAAGGAAACTGGGACAGACATGCAGATTCAAAACACACACAAAAACTGAGTCAAACAAGAAAACGGCTGTAAATATATGCAGTTCAACGAAAGCCTGGTAATTGCAACAGGTCTGTGGTAATTTCCTTCCCTTTAAAAGGAAGCACAAGGACAAGATTTCTATAGATGAAAACAACAGAACAGCCCTACCAATCTCATCCCCTTTCTTTAATGATTCTCTAGAAGTTGCTTAAATTGTGTCTTCATTACGTACAGTTACAACTACATATGGTCAGTGAAGTAGAAATCAGTGAAGGCCCTCACAGAGCTGTAAAACTGAAAGGATTTGTCCCCTAAATCCCCACCTATGCATCGTTTTGCATCTAAACTGGTAGTGTCCCCCGCAAGAGACACAGACTGCTTTGCATCTGCCACACAACATCAACTGGGTCTTCAGTTGTCAAGATGTGAAACCTAAAGTAATTCAATATTCACAGTATCAACATAACCTCAAGAAAAAGAAAAAGGACACAAGACGAGTAAATCTCAGCTTTTCGCTGATTGATAAAGGTTTCCAGAAACAATGGGGTGTAAAAATGTGCCAAACCGTGTCTGTGGGACCAGCACGTAAAAACTGCCTTGTGTAATGTTTTGATAAAGCAAACGTTTCCCTGGAAAATAACAGTTTTAATTAATAGTTACTTGTAGTTGCAGTTCAGTATTCTGAAAAAAAAACACGATGTACTGAGATTACATTCTTTAAAAGCAACTAGCCTGTAGTTGATAGGAAAAGTCCTGGTTTGTTCTGGCATTACAACTTCGGAAGGTCATAATACTCTGAATGCAGTAGAAAATATGCTGTGTCTTAAGGAAAATGGTTGCAAAACACTGAACCAGACATTCATTATCAACCAGAACATAACAAAAGTGCTAAAAGTAATATAGCAAATACTACATTTCTAATAAATTAACTATGTGACTAACCCTTCCAAATAAATGCAACCAAGACCGGAAATTCAGTTCAAATTAATCAATGATCCTTAAATACACCCTTAATATGATATAATGTGCCACAGAACAAAGGTCCAATTTCATACAAGACATAAGAGCTCAACAGCTGCTTCTCTGATGATTGTAGTAAGTTAAATCCTGCACATAGGAGTTTTTGCTGTGCCAAGCCAAGCAGTGGCAAATGCACTGTGCTTGTGTCTCAGGGCTTCTCTGTACTGGGTCCTTAAAAAAACAGGTTTGCCTCATCTGCTGACCACCAGATCAAATTCACCTGCTGCATTCTGGTTGACAGAGCAGCTCGTCACAGCACCTCCCACTTGTCCAAGCTTCAGCTGGGACCTGGACGATTCTGGTCAATCTGCCATTGTCACTGAGTTAGTGGACGAGCTCCATTGATGAGCTCATCTAAGCTGCTGAGAAAGCCCATCGTGAACTGGGTGACCTGAGTGATACCAGCATCAGAAAGAACTCAGTAACGATTAAGTGTCTCAAAAGCAAGATTCCTGAATTCTCAGAGTTCTCTGAGCAGCTGAGAAGAGCAGTGCTGTGGTGTCAGAGAAGCATCTACAAGCAGCTGGACTAACTGAGGGATGACCTAGAGAAGAGACCAGGTCTGAACCAAGGCAAGCCAGAACTAGATCTTCAAATCAGTCCAGCTGTCATCCTTCAGGATATGTCGTTTTTGGACAAAAGAAACATTAATTAAAGCTGTAGTTTTGTAAAAGAAAAAGAGAGCTTTTGATGCTCGAGCTCCCACAGAAGAAGACTGGGAGCCAGCTGAAACATCTGAAGGTCGATGATGATAATGGTAACAGTGAGTTAATGATCCAGTGCAAAAGTCCAGAGTGCAAAGACCAATGAGCCACAGACCACCACTATTAACTATGCCCCAGTACAGATGCATTCCCAGGTCACAAAGACTAGGGCAGTTCACCATCAGCATATTGGGAGGTGTCAACAGGAGAACTCTCACCTGAATCAGTCCAACTTCTCTAACATGTATCTTACAACGGTGTCCAGAACCTCCCATGCTGCGAAAAGTCAATCAAGTCTTCTGGTGGAAAATGGCTCAGTGGAGTGGACTGTCATCCTCTCGATCCTGGCGGTTACAGCCAAAGCTGGGCAGAAATACCTTGACTGAGTTACCTTCAGACACCAGTCACATGACCCACGAGGCAGCTGACTGACTCACATCTCGATCATGGTCTGTGGTGTCAGAGGCCTGAAAGTCTCTGTCAAGAGAAAGTGTCACCTCCTGACGGGACCAGTCAGAACTCTAAGACGCACCTACAAGTCGCACCAGTTATTCTGGAAAAGTCCGGGCCCCATTGTATCCATCCACAGACATGACTTTGTGTGCTGCACAAGCATTTTTACTTTATAAAGAAAAAACGATTGTACCTGCAAGTGACTGGTAAGACTGCCACAGGGTACAAGGTGAGGCTGTTTTTCTGTTCTTTTGTTTTTTGCTTGTGAAGAGGAATTACTTTTGTATTATTCCAGTGAGAATACAACAGGGTAAACAAGGAATCCTGCTCTCAAATGGGCAAACTAAGGTCCTAATTTAAGACAGGAATCAAAGTTTGCAGTGCTTCCCACGGAATCGTATAAAATTTGCAATAGTCTACTTTTACGTGATGTTGCCACTCAGTGAACAGACTCTAGTCTGTTCACAATGATGCAACTTGAACCAGAAAGTGGCGTTCTGAATCACTTGTTTGCATAGATTGTAATTAAAGAAGCCTCAGAGTCGCTATTTTTTAAAGAATGTTTTTTTTGTTCAAAAATAAGTTGCTTACAGGTTGCACCACGGTTGCAGTGCAATCATGGTGCATTTCTCCCATGTACAAGTGCATGTTGATGTGGTGGTTGTGCATTTGGGTGGGAGGACCCAATGGTAAATAAATGAAATGGATAGAAAAAGATTTCAATATTCAATGTATTTGGGAGACGTATCCCAACTATCATGAGACGAGGGGTGGAAAACAAATCTGAAGAAACCTTTAAATACCGTTTTGGCACTTATGTGAAATGCTGCATGAAGAATGGTGTCGGCAGAGAACGAAATAATAAAAAAGGAGGGACTTCTTAGGGATACAGACTACTTCCTGGCCTTCCCTGTCTTTTCAGTTGGTCCCAAGATTCCCCATGAGGGGTCACAAACCAGCATGAACATTGTGCATCAGCAACTGACTGCATATCGTTGAACTGTAGATAGCAGACTCAATGTAAGACGACACATACCAGGCCAACTGTGATTTAAAAAACAAAACAAAATACTAAAACTCTAACATGTACACAATCTTATAGACCTCATTTTTTGGCAAATGCCATTTAGGTGATGATTTGCTATCACATTTCTCATTGTGTCATTGTTTTCACATTGACTCACTGTTACCATGAAATCATCAACTAGAGGTGCGTCCAATAAACTTAACTGTGTTAGTTTTCATTCCTGAAATCAACTGTGTGACCTCCGCTGAAACGGTTCCATATCACAATCAGGACTCACCTTCTAGTGGGATGTCAAGAGCAGTTGTATGAAAGGCACAAACGTAGGCGATGACGGTCAGCCTGGCAGCCAGTCCCAGGCTTCTCTGCAGCCTCATGACTTCAACGTAAGCTCTCGAACGTTCTCAACAAACAAGTCTTCTCCTACGAGTTTTCAGTTCATTCCTCTGCTGGGCTGAGGAGGCAGTACCTGTGAAAGCAACAGAGATGGAGAGGGCGCCATGAATCCACCCACGTGCTAGCAGACAGAAAGGCAAACCCCAAACAGAACAAATCCCCTGACTGCTCTCTGCGCAGCCAGGCAGAACTACGCGCACCTCACTCTTTCATTTGCATCAGCAGAGACTCAGTTCTGCTCTGTTTCAAACTGTACTTTAAAAGAGATGTTCCCTTAAAGTCTCCCAACATCCTTCGTCCCTGTGGTTCTGAATCAGTCGTTGTCTGTGGAGGTGAGCGGCACATGGAGGAACCCTCCCTTTGGTGCCAAAGTGGAAAGAAATTAACAATCATAGGAGGAACTATTAATGCATGGCAGATATCGAACATTACAGCAAGAAAAGAAATAAGGTCTAAAACCAAGATAAGATCTTAATGACCATCAAAGTTTGGCTGCTTTAATCACTGTGTGGTTTTGATGTGTGGCTGCATTTTCTGATAGCAATGACTGAAAAGCAGCAACAGTTGTATTTAAAATTACAGGAGCAAACAAAGCTGACTGGAGGGCTTGAGACATAAAAATCATGTCTAGTTAGGAGTCTGGCGGAAGAAGCAGTCTGCACACACACACACACACACACACACACACCCACACACACCCACACACACACACACACACATACACACACACACACACACACACACACACACACACACACACACACACACACACAAACACACACACACACACACACACACACACACACACACACACACACACACACACACTGGCAGGCGGCAGAATACGGCGTGCTGCATCATTTCACAGCTAACAGGCCAGCCTGGACCATAATGAGCAAAGGTCCAGGGACCTGAACTAGAGGAGGGTGGAAAAGAGTAATGTTTGGGAATTTTAATGTCTGGAGTGATCTTCTGCAAACCCTCTGGGCTGTTAGTTCATTAGCGTTCCTCATAATGTCGCTGACCCAGCTTAGCAGGCCATGCTGGGGTAATTAGCTTAACAGCTAACATGCCCTGTAATAACAAACCAAGGCATTAATATGCAAACATCCCCGTTTATAGCAGAAATACGAGCTCGACCTCCTTCTTAGGGAGTCTGATGACATTCATTTTAAAGCAGAAGTGGTTTAATATGCAAGGAAAACCACATAGCTCTTACTGTATAGTTGATAGGGAATCTAATTAGTATCAAAGAAGGTGTGTGTGTGTGTGTGTGTGTGCGTGTGTGTGTAGCTGTGCATCATCGAGCAGACGCTCGTTCAGGGGAGTGACATCTTTAACAGAACTTGCTCTTAACAACGGCTCAAGAACGGTCCCAGCTCTTTTCTTCTCCACCTGCAGCCTCAACAAATGCAACCAACAAAGCCGAGGTTAAACTCCTGTACTAGAGATGCACCTGAATAACTGACCACAGAAGAGTCTTTCAAGCCTGTCTATAGATTAACTTGCCCTCTGAACTTTTCATTGATCCCTTTTAATATAAAAATCTATTGGACTTTCTGAACCAACTTGTGACCTCTAAACCACACCTGCCTATAGCATCACCAAGGTTTCAGATATTAAGTGCTCTATACGTAATACAATTGAACCCCACTCTATTGCAATTCATGCCTATTGACTTCAGCTCCAATATAAGATTTATGTGTCAAAGTTGTAAGTCACCTAAGAAGAATGCCTCAGGCGTTCCTTTGTTTCGGACTTTCCCAGACAGAGTGATTAATGTTACCGAAACAAATTAAAATCAAAAGGTAAGGCACTAATTGGTTTGTGCTTTCTTGGTGAGATTGGCTTGCTTAATAGGAGCGGGTCGGGGTGTGGGGGTTGGGGGTTGCAATCCCCACTAGAAAATGTTTCTCATTATCTTATGGAGCTGGCCAAAATCTTTTACCCACCCAACACCGGCTCAGATGGATTACATTTTGTTCACACTGCGCTCAATCGTTTGCCTTCTGAATTAATTTGTTCATCCCTGCTTAAACATTTATTGAGGACCAACGCGACCATCTGGTTGAGGGAGGTCTGCTCAGAGCTTAAGTGCTGTGAGTGTTAATGTCTACACTAAACTCGACATTGAGGGTATGCCACCTATTGGATCTGAATTGTTAAGACCCTCCCCTCACAGCTCAGATCATTTACAGCTTGTGGCCACTCTTAATCCCCACCGCTTTCAAAGTGTCATCAAGAAATCTCGAGGCGGACGAAGAAGGCAGAGTTAAATTCTGCTCATTGTGGGATGATCAGTATGAACCCCAAACTTACTAAGCCAAAATTCAGATGAGATAGAGGCTTTCTGTTGCAGTAAGGGTTCATGGAGGGAAATTAAGCAATCAAGCTCAAATAAACTCGTCTCCAGTATTTTAAACTTTCTCTGAATGGCAGATGAATAACATACACTTTCTGGTAAATGTTTTCCTTGGCAACTAAAGTCATTGTAATCTCATTCTCTTTTATTGGCTCTGGCAAATTAATAGATAAAGAAATAAATATGGTTTTCAAATAATCAACTTTTCCAGATACTGAGATGTGGTGATATCGTCCAGAGCTGCAAGAACAGCAGCAATTTTTCCGACCAGATTTTATTCAATAAGGTGCACCTACCAGGACCTCCATGGCTTTTCTTTCAAAGTGACTTTTTTTTTTTAATGCTGATACCAGTAAAATTACCTTTTATGTCTAATGAAGCATGTGCATGTGGGTAAACGCACTAAAACAAGGCCATTAAATACTTTCCAGGGTCAGTAGTATGTGTTTCCCCTCAGAGCGCACATGGCTACCACGTATTTAATGAACCAGTTATGTCCAGTACCTCCTGGGGACAGGCCTGTAGTCTAAGACATGAAGGGTTTTTTTATTCTTTTTGTGTCCTACATGCTGTGTTGGACCTCCTTCTGTGAAGCAAGGTTATCTGAGAATTTTATTATCTTTGACTGGACTGTGAAGTCCCACACAGCAGGACTGAGAATACCAGGAGGACCAATTATTTGCAATCAATTTGCACCTCTTTCCATCTGCTGATATGGGTGACATTTAGAGTTATCTTCATTATGAAATAACCCATCATAGAACATTAAAAGGAATGAACATGAACATGTCAGCAGTGGTGTCACCAAATGTCTGGTTTTGCCTGACTGTCTGCAAGTTCTCGCTGCTTCAACTTTCCTTTCCTGGCACAGCATCTTGGCTCACGTAACGGTACATACACCACCTATTGTTTTCTTTTCCCGCGTCAGACGTTTCTAGTCAAGCCCAATTTGGACCTGTCGGGTCCTCTGAGTCTGCAAACTGTGCCACAAGTACTAGCATCCCCAACAAATGGTTACCTCCGATACTTCGAGGAAACTCTGGAGCTGTCAGATTACGTGAAAGCTTTGTTGGCGTCTCAGTCTGTTATCATAGGTTGGTTTTTTCAATGTCTGATTTTCACATTCAAAATGTTCTCTCTTTGTTTTTTCTATTTAATTGTGGCCTGTGTTGATATTGTTTAGAACACGTAGCCCTTTCTTGTTATTGTCTAAATTCACAGACTCTTTCGGCTTTATTCGCTGTAATTGCTGCACACTGAGTCACTGTTTAGCATCTACTGGTTTTTACTTAAAGAAACAATGCTGGCAAACCTCCCCAGTACAACTGGCACGCTCGACTACGATAGTTTAGCCATCTGGTCTGGCTTTTCATCTGGTCTAGTTTTAAACCCACATTTTGACACAGTAAGAGGACTGCAAATGCAGTATACGAAGCATCTTGCACTAGAGGGAGCGTAAGTATGTGAAAGACGAGAAAGACCAGAGCAAGTGGTTTCCTAGGGAATTCTCCACACTGGTGAATGTGTTGTTTAGTGAAGGGGTGGGTCCGAGTCCAGCCATTCAAAGTTCACTACAGTAGGCTGTTAATTTGGCACCATCTGCTCCTTCCTCACACAAAGACAATGGGCGGAGAAGTGTGGGCCTACTGTAGTTTAATGTGGAAGCCTGTAATAGGATTAAGCAGATCCTCGTCTTGTCAGGCTGGATTAAAATATTCTTTTACAAAAGACCTATGACTGGAAGACAGCGGCCCCACACTTCCCTCTCACGGTACTGATACTGTCTGCACGACGACTCCCATCTGATCATGAAAGAACCATTCAAACAACAGCCAAGCTGATTAAAGCCAGGCGCGATTCGACTGTTCTTTCTGTCCAAACAGACGCTACGTTGGGGTTCCAGACTTAAAACTTGATAACAATAATCGTAAAAAACATGTTTTAAAATGCTAAATAATTAAATAATACAGGAATTCATAGCCTTTTGTTTCTTGTTTTTTGTTCTGCTCCCTCTGTTGAATCTGAAAACAAGTTGAATTCTGACCTTTGACGACAAGTATAATTAATGCTCCACTAAAAGCTTTGCAATGCAAGTCATCCATTATTAAAATATTAGCAGCAGAGGAGAGCATAGAAAAAAGCCACTAAATGAGATTAGGAAGTAGAACCACTATAAGATAATAAGCCTGTCTAACTCAGATTTGGCTTGATGCTACAGTACTTCAGAAAGCATGACAATTTAATTATCGTGCCATTAATATTTTAGCAGTCAGTAATGTTCACGGGCTAAGCGGGCTGAGAGTGTGGCTGGGCAGAGGAGAACAGGGGGAAGACAGAGGAAGACAGAGGAAGCCGCGGTTAGAGGGGCGCGGAGAGGCTGCTGGGTGTAGGAAGGGGGCTCAGTTGCAGACAGAGATCGAGTGCCTGCACCAATGAACTGTGGGGTTTGTGACCCCTGTGTCTTCTATGAACTAATGATGAGGGACCTTCATGACCCTGCAGGAATTCCCGTCACCAGTGAGGGAGGGAAATGCTCAGCATACAGCCTGCAGTGACCCTTCTGTAGCTGCACAGAGCACCACAGCTGGACTGACAAGTCACCAGCTGCCACCAGATTTCAGATGAAAACAGGTTTTTATCTCATCCCTAACGCTCATTTTTAGGAAATCTTTTTTTTTTTATTTCACATTTCAACAACCAAATGAAAGTTTACCTTATCCTATATAATTGGCTGATTTTCTTTGGTACGTATGAGGTCCTGTTTAATCTAAAAAATGCCTGATTTACAGAGCATATAACGTGGTAAAGTAATAAATGCTGCATGAATGCTGCAAGGTAAGAAGACGCTTTCAGAAGGCCCACTGCACCTGCCTGCATCACGTCTAGCAGCCCCCCCCCCCCCCCCCCTTTTTTCTCCTTCTGATCTGCTCTTTGAAGTCGCACAGGAGTGCCCCTCACTCAGGACAATAATCACATTAGTACGTGATCTCCACTGAGTAGCCAGCAGAGAGATGAATTCATAAGTTGGAGTGTGGCGACAGGGACATTATTTTGTGTGAACTAACACAGCGCTCTCCTCTCCACATTTGCTCACTTCGTCTGACTGATGGTGGCAATTTCCCCTGGCAAAACTGCCACAGCAAAAACATGATTGATGGCTCTTATAACCCAAACCTCCATCTGGCCCTGGAGCGGTTTACTTCTGCCAGCAACCAAGAATTTCTGGTGTCCCTACCACGTTTATTCGGGGATATCATTGCCAGTTTGTGCATGAAGCAAGCACCGGTCATCTCATCAGCATCAGTCAAAATGAACGCTTTAGTCTGTGAAATGAGAGGCTGGCTGTTCACTAGAATTTAGCTATGAATGTCCTGCTCTGTGCAGCAGTGGAACATCTGGACACTGTTACTCTGAGTAAGCTGTTTGACACCGCTGGCCGATCTGTGTCCCAGTTCCTTCACTTCACTGTAGTTTAACGGGGTCAAGCCAAAGAAAATCGAAAGAAAAAGTAATAAACCCTGTCTGTCACCCACCAGAACTCATTTATTGCTGAATAGTTAACAATGGGCGTGCAAATAATACTTTTGCAACTTGTTTCCAGTTGCTGTTCTCATTTACCAGATACATGTGGATACAAAAAAAAAAAGAAATAAACTTAAAATAAACAGGAAATTCCTGGCTTTGAATCAAAATTCTCCCTTTATCTTTTCTCCAAAGTAGCTCTTAACTTTAGCGTTCTCTTCAGTATCACTTAACACATCCTGGCAAAGCAAGACATTCCCAGGAGCAACACGGTCTCTGAATGGATGAATGGCTTAGTAAATGAAACTCATTAACAAGTCTACAGTGATGCTCTGCTAGGTCAGTTTACAAGTCATCACTGAAATTGCTCCTTGACAGATTGATGTAAATTTGCGTTGGCAAGAAGCACAGCACAGAAGGACACGTGATGAATGAGGATGGAGACTGTAATTGTTTAGTAAGTGCTCTGGAACCCGTCCTCCCGTCCTCTGTACTGTATCTATAGACGATGTTTAAACCCAGGGACGTTTTAGAGGTCTGGAGGTTAAAACACTGTCACGTGGAACCTTACAACACCCCAGTTACAAACGTATTATTATTATTATTATTATTATTACTTACTTGCAAGAACATATTCTTAAATCCTTAGATACAGCCCTAATAATACACATGATACATTCAGCTTGTCAAATACTCTGTCTACTATGTCTTATGTGTGTTTCGTGATAAAATTCAATCTCCTGTTACAGTTGATAACAAAACATCTGTTTTGATTATTCATTTTTCTGACAGATATTTCGGCCTGTATACTATTTAGTCCAAACAGGCAACTTTTAACATCATCAGTAGCATTGGTTAGGGAAAAAGTATTTCCACTTATCAAAAGATAATTATTTAAAATCACTTACTAAAAGACTTACAACCCATGCCTGAGAATTAATTGGATTTACAAAACAAAAGAAGACAAGTAAATGTATCATTGTCAGTTCCGTTTTAAAATCATTTAAGTGTGACAGTGATCGTTGTCTGCTTTTGTGTGAAGCAAATCTGCTTGGAAAAGCCAACACTTTACCCCCAGAGCTCTAACACAGCTTCCCAGACATGAAGATACACTGCACTGTAAGGTACTTACAAGATTTGACTTTGCTCTTACCCCCGGTCCCCATGAGAGGCAAAACAAAACCTTTCCTGGTAATGAAATCCAGAATAAAAGCAACCTGTGAGCTGAAAGATCTCTGATTTCTGAGCCTGCTTTATGTTGTGTCATACAGGCTGAGGACTGAGGCGAACAGAGGCACTCCCGTCACATATGTTTCCAAAGCTTCTCACTTGGCAAAGTAGCTCATTAAGCTACTGACAATCATTCCCACAAAGCCCGATGTAAGGACTATTCACCGGGTGTGCACAAAGTAGTGTGGAGGAATGTAAGTTTTGTCGTGCCCCCTTTTTTGCATCGTGAAAGATGTTTGATGCACCTGCATGCTCAAAGAAAAGTGTTTCTTTGCAATGATCAGTTGGGGAAAAATATGAGCATTGCACTGGTTGTGAGCCTTGATCCCCTGCTGTGTGAAAATCTGTTGAGTTTTGATCCTGTCGCAAGCTTATTGTGTCAGCCAGTGGCAATCTTCTTAATTGCTAATTCTGTTGAGGACTGCATTACATCAACGTGCTTAAGTCTGTCTCCCAGTATAAGTCTACTGTTGCCGAAGCTTCCCAATGAAAGCAGAAAGCAAACTGAAAACCTTGGATGCCTCTATAAACATTGTTTCTAGAGTAGATTCAAATAAATCTTAATGTTCCATGCTGGCTGAACGCCACCTCATGAACATGCAGATGGACTTGAATGTGACTGTGTGACATGTGAGGGTAAAGCTAAATGAGCACAGAGTGCTGAGACTGTTGATAAGAGCTTTTTTTTTTTGTCCACCGACAAAAAAAAAGAAAAAAAGCTGACTCTCTCCCACGACACACTGGGGAGGGGGGAAGCACCTCCCAGTCTGGATGATGTATGATGTGGACCTTAGACCAAGACTGGGCTTCAACTGGGAGAAAAGCAGAAAATGAAAGGGGGGAGGAGGGTCATGCTTGAATTATGCTGATGTGGGTTGTAACCGCGGTGAAAAACCAACCGAAGGCACAACTGCTTGGACCAAACTTGCAGCCAGAAATGACAAGGTTGTTATCACACAGACCTCCCAAATGCTGACAGTTACAAATACGTGCGTATGGCAACACAAACATGTGTACATGTGTTTTGCAATTCTCCATAAAAAGTAATTTTCTAAAATCTACTTACATTAAAATATATCTACATAAATACATTTTGCAGAATTTCTATCACATTTAAGTACAGATCCGTCCTTTTTTAACACTGAATATGAAGATTTGTCATCTGGGAGAAAAAGGCTTGCAACAGATTTCTATTTTATCTCGCTCGAGCATTTTGTTTAGCAAATTGGTTTTAAAAGGCAGACAACAAAACGTAATAAAGGAAATGCTGATAGTGGCGGCTCAGATTTGGATCTGTGGAGAGGAAGGGGAAGGGAGGAGGTCTTTTCATAATGAAAGCAGTCAGCCAAAGTCAGTAACTGAGAACACTCACACGCCTCTGCAACGCCAGCGCCAAGCCCTCTGAGCCCAGAAGCACTCTTTGAGCTACAACAGGATGGAGCCTCTATTATGGCCACACAAACAGAAGGAAGCCTTATGAACTTTGCACAAATGCTTAGTGCTCCGGGGCTGGACAGCTCTGGAAGCTGGGTGAGATGGGTAGGTACCGTGGAGAGCTGCCAGTTCCGAAAAGCTTAGTGTTTATGCACTTACGCATTGTCCAGGGCGCTTCCCGGGAAAGCCTTCTCCTCTTTCTGTCCACCACTGCAGCTCATTTACACTCTCAGTCCTGTTGAATCACTGTTCTGGACATTACTTAAAGTAGAAGGAAGACAAACATTCAACTAATTGTTTCTAGAGTAAAGTGTAAAAGCTGAAGTCTTATCATTTGCTTCTTTTCTGCTGTCACTACAGCCTAGAAATCTAGACGTACCACGAGCGCATTTAAATCTACTTTGCAGGTACGTCCAGCTACCATCCGCTGGAGCTCATTAAATGTGCCCAAAAGTCATGGGGACCCAATCAATTCAGTTTATCCCTGTAGAGAGAGTCTGTGGGCGGGCTTGATACTATGACGTCATCTGAATGTAAACAGCATAGATGGCTGCAGCTATGGATTAGCAGTTGTTTGAATCGACTTGGGCATT
Organism: Xenentodon cancila; assembly: GCA_014839995.1. Classification (NCBI taxonomy): domain Eukaryota; kingdom Metazoa; phylum Chordata; class Actinopteri; order Beloniformes; family Belonidae; genus Xenentodon; species Xenentodon cancila. Next base: position 3,585,799 of record CM026203.1, read on the forward strand.
GATACTTTGATTGGGAGAACCTATAGATCCTTTTCAGACCCTTCGTTCTAGATGTGGGTCTGAACTATCAGGCTACTGTCACTACGCTTCATTAGCGATCTCACACGTCTATCACATTCAGAAATTCTCCAATGAGATGATCCACTGTGCTTTCCCAGATGTTGTTTAAAGTAAATTCAGTTTACGACACATCTATTATGTCCATAAGGCAGAAATCACAAAACTGTTATCTGACTACTGCAAGATGAAGGTCTATTGTCACATCAAGAGTGAAATTTAAAAAAGTACTTTCTGGACCTGCTGACTTCATAGGTAAGAGATGGCAGCATGCATGCTTGAAAAAAAGGCCAAGCTGTTCTGAGAGCAGAAACAGACAAGTGCAAGTGGATACCTGCAGTTCATGGCCCTACTAAAACCTGAAGCTGTAGCCATGTGTTTCCAAAGCACTAATAAAAAATAAAGATCTCTGTCAACCTGCCAGAATAAGATACATGTTGTAGCTTTGATGAAAGTTTTAAAATTGAGCCGAGGCAGAGCCATCAATATTCCTGAAGGACAAGCAGACTGCTGAGAAAGCATGGAGACTGATTTACACTTTCTACGTATTTGGCAAATGCACTGCTTTCATGCAGAGTGAGGCTTTTAATTGAACTTTGGGCTCACGGCCCATTTCACAAAAAAAAGTCGTCTGTTAGTCAGTCTGTCAAAAACGGTCAAAAAGCCTCTTACCTGGCAGTTGCAGACAGAAGCAGGCACACCTGCCTTTGGCTGATACCAACTGCTTTATATAACGTACTCTGAATCTATATGACAACTACTGTATTTCTTTGTGTGGCTTTCTTTTGGGTTGCTATGGTAACAGGTTCCCTATCTTCATAGTTACTGGACAGACGTACGTTTTTCTGGGTTGGTGCGTTACGTGGCTTCTCACTGCATGAACATGTTTCTATGTTTATCTCAGGTCACAGTTTGTGAAGGTCATCATAAATAAGCTGTAACTCTGTCTGAACTCTGCACGAACTTGTGCTCTACTGAAAGTGATGTGAGTTTATGACCTGCGACTGCAAATTAAAAGCAGGCAATATCTGCACCCATTTATGTGAAATTATCCATTATCTTTGACACTTTAATAGTCCCCTCAATTATTTCCAGATCTTTGTAGAATGATGAGTTATTAAATGGAACACCAGAACCCCACAAAGAAATGCATCAAACAATAAATAGCCTGGCATGGGGGGTTAGCTCAACTATACTAAATGCTTAGTGCTGCAGCTTGCAAGAAAATATTAAGTGGTTTAAAGTCTTTCATGTCAAGTAAAACAGTGCCCTCAAATAGGTCTGAGCTGACAGGGGTGTTGTGAGGACAGGAGAGAAGCTGCACCAGACGGTCATTTTGCTCTTTGTCAGACTGCCGACTATCAGAGCAACACAGATGGCAAACTCAGCGATCATGGCAGCAGTCAGGGGATCTCTACTCCTGATTAGCACACCTACTGAACACAACGTGCACAACACCGTCTGCTCCATCTCTGGCTGCACAACACCCACAGAAAGCACAAACAGCAATTTTACAAACAGTGGATTTAATGCGAACTAATAACGGAATCACTGATGATGCAATTAAAGGACAATATATATATATATATATATATATATATATATATATATATATATATATATATATATATGTGTGTGTGTAGACATGTTCATATCAGTTTGCTTCACTTTAAAAAAGCTAAGGTTATTGTGAATATGCAACCTATTTTTGTATATAAAGTAATTCATATAACCACAGCAACTGGAAAATATGGACAACAACAGGACAAAGGCAGACTGGTTTTTAAACTTTGTTATCATCTCTCGAGTAGGCGAGTCCAGATTAAGTGTCAACTAAGAGCTCAGCTTAATCATGTTTCTCCCCAGAATCAATAAGTAATTTCCCACAGATCACTTTTAGCAATGGAAAAGACCTCAACTCCACAACTATTACGAGTGTGTGCACAGCTGACAGAGAATACAGAAGCAAACACGGGACTGAAAATGAATTAATTAAGATAAATGCAGTGTTTCTCCACGAAACATGTAGTCATGGTAACCAGGCTTGGCTGTGCTTTGAGATACACTCTGGACACAGCTTCCAAATGTTTGGAGGGATCAGCATGTACACATTGGCACACACACAGTGTGCTCAAACGTAGACACAAACGTGCACATATGGTGAGGCATGACCACATTAAGTGCACAATCAAGTCCTCCTTTTCAGAGAAAGCAGCTCCGCTGTAATTTAATGGAAACTTCCTGGAGACTGGAAGGTAAATTAGAAGATGATCATCTCCTCCAACAGCATCCCACCAATGTTCACCAGGGAATACGAGACAATGAAAAGCTGTTTCACCTAATATTCCAGCTAGTAGGATGAATTAATACCGGAAAACTGCCTTTTTTGCACCTATAAAACTATGACAAGGCAAAGCAGGGGAGGCAGTTTAGTCACACGCCTACCCATAATAAACACCAAGGATCTAAAAGCCTTTTAGGGAGTGTCCTGCTGACCACCTCACCTCAGGGTCAGCACTCTAGGACCACTGAGGCAGATCAGCCTGTCACCCTACACAGCTAATCCTGCAGTGGAAAATGTCGACTCGTCTCACATGGATGCACAGAAAGAGATGAGGAGGCAGGACCAATATTCGAGACAAATTAAAGATGTGTGTGTGTGTGTGTGTGTGTGTGTGTGTGTGTGTGTGTGTGTGTGTGTGTGTGTGTGTGTGTGTAGGGCTGGGGCTTTTGAAAGGCAAGGCCTTGTCTCTGTGTGCGTTTTTGCCCAGACAGCCCCGTCTTGGCTGCACAACTTTTCAAGCCCCCATCCTCACAGCCATTCACCGAGTACATGAAAAGACCACTTCACTGTGTGTGTGGGCCGACAATATTGTCTCAATGTTACTTTGCCATAGCAATAGCGGGAAAAATCTGTGATTCACCAATATTTACCCTAAAATAGTTCAATTAGGAAGTTCCACAACAGAGCATTGCCGTATAGTCCACAGCTGTCTTTCCATTTGACTGGGAGGTAAAAGGTCAGTGCAGTGGTGGGAAATCAGCTGCCTGAAGTGCTTGAAGCTGCTATTGAAAACCCATTAACCAGCATCAGGTGTAACACCACACAATAACCCTTCTGCCGTCAATTGATGGATTGTATTTCTCCGTCTCTCGTTATATATTTTATGTTACATATGTTCCACAAAATGTAGCAGAGGATACTCGTGGCTCGGAGAAGTAATAACGTCAAAAACTCAAAGTTGGTGTAAATGATTCCGTTTGTTTGGACCTGACATGTTCCTACAACCCCATGCATGAACTGAGTTGTGGGAAAAAACTGATTCCCTCTTAGTATAGTATGAACATGAGCCGGTTTTCAACCCAGTGTTTCTACTTATGGGTACCTCAGTAGAGCGATATCCGGACCAGATCAGAGGCTGAAAACATGATCAAAGGCTCCCACCTGGGGTTCAGTTCAGTTTATTTAACACGTAAACATATTTCACAACAGCCTTTTCTTATGAAATGTAATTTCTATATTTTTGTTTCCTAAATGGTTCATATATTTAGGAGTTTTATCGTTTCATGGGATGTTGTTGCCAAGTAACGTTTCTGTTTCATTTGTGGGGGTCTGGCTAAAATGTTTGTTCTACAAAACCATAACTTAACTGTATGTACAAGTAAAGAATCCAGAAAAATGTTTTTTATAAAGTTAATAAAACACGACTAATTTCCTTGCACATGCCCACATAAAAAAAAAATCTTGCACTTTTTGACACTACAGATGAAGTTTCATTTAAATAAATAAATAAAGTTTCAACCACTTGACTATGTTTGATATGACATCCCAAGAACATCCACATGTTATTTATTATTTAAAAAGTACTGTGATTCTTAAAAAAAAAGAAAAAAAAAAGATCATTTGAAGTGCCAGACTATGTTATTGTGTTGTCAAGGCGAGTATTCGTGTTCAACATTGCATCATAGATTTTTTTATTCTCCCGAGTGCAGAAACTGCAGATAAATTAAACACAAAAATGAGCTTATCGGTTTTCTGTTTTGGTTTAATTTCTTTTATATTGCAGAGCCCTACAAAAGAGCTTAATAAGTAGGTTAATAAGTAGTTGGAAAGTTGTTTTTGTTTGTTTTGTTTTGTTTGTTCGTATACAGAAGCACTGTAGCTGGTTCAAATCTTCTGGTTATTCTTTTTCTTCATTGGGTTCTTGTGTTGATGCAGGCTACTTTGGAGGCCATGTTGGATACCACCCTGGAAGCAATCACAACGCATAACTGTAACCGCATGAATATGAGTAAATGCTGAAACATCTAGCTGAAAAAAACGACACAACGATACAGGAGAGATGTCAGATCAAGAACATGAAGCTCCTGATGTCTCTGAAAGCTGCTGCCACTTGAAAGGTTGCAAGAACAAATGAAACAAATGTCTGATTCAAACAGCAACACAAGCCACACCCAGAGAGCTATCTTTTCACAACTTGAAAGCACATATGCGTTAAAAAAATTCAGTGAAAGGGACTAAGAAACTTTTGGAGTGGATGCTTTTGTCGGGCTGACATCAAAAGCTTTGCCTGCAGACGGAATATGGCTTTGAGTTCTGTAAGTGGGTGGAGGTCTTCTGTTTGCTGCACTTCAGTCACGCAGAGGACAACCAGTTGCTGCATTTTATTTCCCACACAGGCTTTTATTATTGCACCTCGTCCAACTGGTATCAAGTATTAGGATCGCTTCAAACCAAATGATGCTGTTTTGTAGTTAATGTTTTTGTACTGATGGAGATAGAAAGTCTGCAAACCCAAATACACATAAAAATCATTTACTTTATTGAACTATGGAGAGCATAAAGCAAAATATTGGACGAGTCAAAAATTCCAGTTTACCTTTTTATAGTCTATCTATCTATCTATCTATCTATCTATCTATCTATCTATCTATCTATCTATCTATCTATCTATCTATCTATCTATCTATCTATCTATCTATCTATCTATCTATCTATCTATCTATCTATCTATCTATCTATCTATCTATATATATATATATATATATATATATATATATATATATATATATATAAACACACATACACACACACACAGACACACATGCACACACACAGTAAACATATACAACCCTTGTAAATAAATTTATATAAATAAATGAATCTGTTTTATATGAATGTACCCAAAATAAATAAATGAAATAAAACTACATCCAATATGCAAACACCTATCTATATATACATGCCTATATACATGCACACACCTAAAAACAAGCCTTTACAGACATTATAGCTATTTGTATGAAGATTTAAAACCAAAGCACAGAGGCATGATTTATGCAGGAGATAGTTAAAGCAATCTATGTAGGCTAATCAATACTATTTATGCATGACCTGGACTTGGTTGCACTCTAGTGTGTTCATTTACCAAACATTTGTTTAGGTTGAGAAGCATTTGGTCTCCCTTTTTCATTCGCCGGTCATTTAAATAATTTAAAGTATACAAATCAATCGGCCTATGCAGAACACACAATTTGATTTAATCTCTGTGAGTTTCTTGAAAGTTAAAGGTCTAAAAGGTTGAGAGAAAACAGCAGTAAAAAGCTCAACATGAATGCTCAAATGAGCAACGAGGGACTTCATCCAGGTCTGAAGAGGCATCAAGTGGTTTGACCAAAGGGAGGTGTGAGTGAATGCTGAAGTGCTGATGGATGGAGCGAGGTTATATTGTTGCTATGTTAGTCTGCTGTGAGCACAATCTAATCAAATTTACATAATTATATTTAAACCTACAAGACAAAGCAAGGAAGAGGGGGATAAAAAACCCACCCGTGCAAGCATCCCGTCTGTGTCTATAGACTCATTCATTTGTCAAAGCCATGCATGCTTGTTGTTGACCACTGAGCAGCAGCCAACTGACCTCCCAGTAGCTGCATAGGCTGGTTATGGTGACTGAACATGCAGTGTTTCCAGCTTGATGGCATGAAAAAAGAGCAAAAATGAAGGACTCTTGTTGATTGAATCACACCAGGGTCTTAAGTCTCGATATTTATTTTGATGCTTTTAACAATGTCAAAAGATTAAAAGCACTGCTGATATTTAGTGGATGAAAAATGAGAGTGTGTATACTACAGTGATGACAGTGGTGATTCAGCATGAGGACGAATGACTGACTATGCAGTAGGGTAAAAGTGACACAATAGCAGTCCTTTTGCTCTTGGCCGGATGCACAAATCTTTGACTGAACAAAGCTTCTGTGATTGGCAACTTTTCCACACGGTGGGAAACATGCTGACTGTTATTTGATGTACAGAACAAACAGAGAGATTCGTTTTAATACTAACAGGTACAGAACTGAAAACAACAAAAAAAACTCCTCTTAAGAATCTATTTCTAAACTCTGAACCAAAAACATACCGACCGTCCAAACAGCAGTTGTGATAATACTAATGAAACTGATAGACAGCATTCACAAGCATACACAAACCTTAACTTTCTTAACTTTAGCAACCTGCACGTCCACATGTAAAGTATATCAGCCCCATTAAGAGCCGTTGATGACAGTTTGTCAATCTGTTGTCCGAGCGCTGCACCGGCTCCTTACATTACTGTCCATCATGTTGTTTCAACTGTAGTACTCAGAGTTGGAGTATTCTGAGTTTCCATCCTACTTTCTCAGCAACTGAATTTTGTTAGTCCAACGTTTGTCTTGTCAGTGTCTGTCTGAAACAGCTGCACGCTTTGGCTCATTGAGTTGAGAGATAAATGTGATGGATCTTTCTGTGTAATCGCTCCAACTGGTCAAACATCGGACCTGTTTCTTCACTTCACTGGAACATCACACAAGAAATGTCTGTCCTTTATTTAATCCCAGAGAGTTTATCCAATTAAAACGTATTACCATTTGTAGGCACATAGTTTCTGGAATTCAATATAACACCAGAAGGCCGCAATTCTTTGAAAACACCTGCTTATTAGTCATTTCAGTGGTTGTTTCCCTCTAAACCAGTTCATGATGACAGAGCTGAAAAAAAACAAAAAAACATCATTTTTAATTTAAATGTCAGAGTTCATGCACTGTTCCAAGCAAGGGAGGTCTTTGGTAACCGAGGAAACTGCAACGAAATAAACCTCATTGTTGAGTGTGACGGAACAGGCTGCTATGCATTTTTATGAGGACAATGGGAAGTAAAAGGAACTAGTGGTCTTGTCATTTTCCCATGTTTTGTAACATGTTTAGCTGTTTCATGCAGTCCTCAGCCACAGCCACCATCAGGGGAGGACTATCTCATGTCGTGACATGGGAACCCTGATAAACGTGTTAAGAGCCAGAGGAATTAGCATTTTGGAAGCTACTGAATAGAGGCATTTGTTCCTCTTCCTGTGCCTCCCTGAAAGACTCTATTAAAGGGACTTTTAGGAATTGCTCTGTTTTGGACATACTTAAGTTGGGAGAGCGTGGAGAGAACATTTGAGAGTACATTTTCCAAGAAAACATTTCATCTTTCTTTAGTAACACTGCAATACAAACTCCTGCAAGTTTTTCTGATAAAGTGGGCACATTTTAAACCGACCTACAACACAATTACCCACATTTCTGCTCCTTTAACCATGACACTGACAGATGTTTGGGTAAACATATACATAATTGAATTAACAGATCACACAACCATTGAATTTTTACCGCAGTATTTTTTGTTCATAGTAATAGTGGTTCCTCCTTTTGTTGCACATATTTCAGGCTCTTCTGAAGACTCGGTGGTAGATTCAGCTTACAAAATGCTCTGAGGAGCATGATGTATCTGTCCTGACATATTTTATATTCTGTTTTCTGTAGTGATGGCAACGCATCAATGTTAAACAGTTAGCTCTCAGACTCCGTTATTTGATTAATACTGAGAAATAAAGACTGAGCACGAATTACATCCATTCCCATTTAAAAAACGGCAAACATTTAGGAGTACTTTCGATTTTACAATGTTCAGGGGAAGAAAGACTTGGGTTCAAGTAACTTCATAGGAAAGGTTAACAAAAGGAAAGTGAAGTACTTGGGGATACCACAAGTGCACAGCCTAACATCACCCCCGTCACTCAGAGAGGAGAGAAGGTCAAAGAGCAAAAACTCCAACTGCCCATCAACACACTCGAACGCACTTTACTCCCAGGGAATTACCTGGCACTTACTTACTTACCAAAGCCCAATCATTTAATAAGTATTGTAATCATCAGTTGAAATAACCTAATGATAATAATCAAAACATACTCCACAGACTAAAATGAAGTTACGTTTCTAAAAATGTATTTGGAGCTGTCCTTCCCTCCATGATTGTGTATTGAGCCAGCCTGTGTGCACAAGTGGGCGTGGCCTAGTGTACTCCCACTCCACATGCACGTGTGTGTGTGTGTGTGTGCGTGTGTGTGTGTGTGTGTGTGTGTGTGTGTCAGGCAGAAAGCGATGACCAGCTGAGATGAATTGCTGCATGCAGATCCAAAGTAGGACTATCTTGGACACTTGAAAATAAAAAAAATATCTGAGTGTGTTCGCTAATACGTTCGAGCAGATGTTAAAAGCAAAATCAAGTCGAAGAGTGTGTGGGAAACCCTGAGACCACAGAGAAAGATAGAACCACTGCCCATGCGCACCACTTTTTGAGTCGAACATGCTTATCGTCCCTCCATATCTGGGTACGTTGTACTCGTGGAGAAAAGCTTCCACACCAAAGACATGCTTATACTGAGGAACGCTGATTTCTCAGTGCTTCATTGACCAGCAAACATTCAGAGCTGGACTAACTGAAAACCAGCCCATTCCAGTCATGCGCTGATAAATCAGGGAAACCTTTCTAGAGTTCTGTACTGCACAAACCAGACGAGCAGGACTGCAAAGACAGAGTAGGATTTAGACTTGTTTACACTTGTCAAAAAAAGCCAAACAACCACTTACATCAATCCACTTTCTGTCCTACATCAACGGACATTGCCAAAGTCACGGGAATTTCCTGGCGCTTCCTATCAGCATGGATGAGAACACCCTGGTGCAAACACTCATTTTTACCGAAAGTGCTGCTCATTTTTACTTTTATCGGAAAGGGACAGTAACAACTGGCAGACAAAAGTAGCAAGACTGAGACATGTATCCAGTGTCAGCCCTGCCGTGTGGGTTAACATCCGGAGTCCTGTCAGGAAGAATAACCAGAACCTGTGCACAACCAGAGCCTGCAGGTCACAATGTAACACCATCCCTTCATGTTGTGACTTGTAGTCATGTGCTCACTGATGGTTAACACACCACAGATAGCAATGGCAGAGGATATCACCATCATTATTTTAGAGCGTATACAGTCCTTTTAGAAAGCCTTTTTTTTTTTTGTACTGAAAAGGTTTTTCTCTCTGCTGCTCGCTCCATTAACAAAGCCTTTTTATTGATCTCTAACTCCACCTCATGCTGCGGTCACAGCAGGATCTGTGGTCAGTGTGAGTCAGGCTCTTCACTGTCTGAATCCCGGCTTTCATCTCCAGCCTTTCAACAGTTTATGTGTTACATGTGGATTGACGACCTCATCCATAATGCATATCCCTCAGCTTTGTTTGATGATGAACAATGATTGCTGTGCAGGATTTAGCATGCAAACACTTCTCAGCAGACACATTTGATGCTCAATCAAACTTGTGGGAGCTGACCGAGTGCTCATCTGCTGATCCAGAATGAGGTTATTGAAAAACAGAATTGATCAAAATGCAGCTGACCAACATACACTACATCCGTCAAACTAGCAACTCCGATGCCTCACTTAAACTTGTATTTATTCGTTTATCAGTTCTACTGCTACACATAATATATCTTGTGAAATTTTTCCACATTTTTACAATGAGTAGATTATTTTTCCTGATAGGAAGTATGGTCACTTGACAGCAGAGGAGTACAAAATATATAGTTTGCTAAATTCTAAGCCATGAAAACAAAATTGATCATATCTACAGACGTATAAGAGCGACACAGCAGAAGTAAAGGCTTTGTACCTTTTCAGCAGCATCACAAGCTGCCGTCACATCAACAATCTTTGCTTTGATTTGTCTTTTCCAGCCTCCCAAACATTGGAAAAGGATAATGAGATTCCCATTTCCAGTCAGAAAATTAGTCTTAACAAAGACAGATTGCTATCAGATAATATGTGAGGCAGCGGGTCAGCACTTTTCAGATTTCAGATGCCGCCAATTGATGCTATTTAGAGTTTTGAGTTTTCTTTGCCGCTATTGAAACAATGCAGAAATATCAACTGGTATACAGTCTACAGAATGATTTTTCACTGATAATCATTATCAGAAATGGTTTTAGAGGAGCTGTTTTGGGTAGATTCCAGCACAGGAGTGTCCATCCTCCACTCCAGAAGGGCAATTGATTTCATCCAATAAGAGTATTGATTCACATCAGGTAGGAGCAGAGCACAACCAGTGAGCTAATGAGAACCAGTAATGTCCTGCTTGCCAAACAGGATGCGAAAGTCAAAACATAAATAATGAACTATCTGGGGAGAGAGCTTGATAAATGTTGTAAAAGCTGCCTGTATCTGACTTTCACAAACTAAAATAAATAAGTGAGGTTGCACGATATCAATTAACGAAGCTATACGGGAGCGAGGACAATGGGAACCACACTGATTTAATTCTACGTATAATGTACGGTGAATTTACCTCGAGCTAGTCGGGCAAGTAACGTTATAGTACTGTGAAAGCTTATTGATTTGGAAAGAGTACATTTAGAGGTGGGAAAATTGTACCTAAATCCAGAGGCAGAGCTCAGAACAATGACTGCAAGCTCTAAAGAGTTCATTTGGATGGCTGGAAATCTATACTGCCCTGCAAAAACAAAAGAGAGTGAGTTCAGCTATGCCCATCTTTGCAGATAATTGGAAAAATATGTCCATGGAGAGCTTTTCACCATGAGCGAAATAATTAATAAACATGATGGATGGGCTTTGTCATGAACTTGTATTGATTTTCAAATACTGGGCTTTACACATTCTTGACAAATACATGTAATAAATATTCCTCCTGCTGAAATATGGAGATTTGTATGATGGAGTGCTGATACTAATGCACTTTTCATTTGAAGATGCATTTTTTGCGAGTCCAGGGATAGCGCATCCCTAGCACATCAGTCTTACAAGCACCATCCCCCCTGTTGAACACTACTGTTTCTATCTTCTCCCTGTTACACATCTTTTCAGTATTGAAAACCTTAAACAACACTGTCTTCATCAGCCTTCAAAGGGTAGAGAAATGAGGGAAAATTCATCTCTGGTAATGACTCTAGGGTTGTACACAGTAGACACCCCCACTAATGGACTTGGTGTTGCTCTTCGCTACATCTTGCACCCAAATTTAATCTTGGTAAAGGAACTGTGAATTCATCCATCAGAATCAATTCAAGCATTCACGCTCTCCGGTCCCACATGAGTCCTCTAAATGTGCAGAGACAGCAGAACAGGAACAACCATTAAAGTCCGCAGCAATGGAGCTCTAATGATGATGGCTGTGGACTTGCTGTGCTCGGCAGTCTGGGCACCCCAGCTCGTGGCTCTGGTCAGACCAGACAGAATTCCCCAGCTTGCTCTTCTGTACGTAATAGCAATATTGTATTTACTGGATCACGACGGGATCCGAATGACTCGGAGCAATGTCTCTCTGAAGCTCCCACACCTTTGATCAAAGCCGCAAATTCATTGTCTTTTCTGCGTTATGCTGTGTATCAGTCTAATTATTAAAGAAAGCACTATACAACAAAATGCTACAAACAAATCAAAGCAGCCAAGCCCCGCTCCAGCCTGGGGTCTCCTCACTGACAGTGACAGAGATGCTGCGCTACGCCATCAGTTTCATAGCCCCACCTCCTGCGTTAACACCGCAAGAGGAAACTGAAGACATGTAGTCTTATAAATCAGCCAGTGTGTGGGGTTGGGGTGTGGAGTATATTTAACCATTTTAGCCACCTATTGAACAATACAACCCCCCCTTCTGGTTCTTTGGATCCAGTGTGGGAGATTCCATAGCAACTTGAGCATTGCTATGGAATCTCTCCCATCCAGCTATGCTTATTGTTCACTCGATCAAAACTGGCTCCCATTTCACAAATCACAAAACAGGCAAGCAGACCCGACTTCACTGCCAGTGCAATCCCAGTAAGTGTATGCTCCTCCAGCCAAAGACACTTTGAATCCCCACACACACACACGTAGGCTCAACACAGTTGATAAATATTCATTCCCTATTTCTGGAGCAGTCAAAACATTGTGCTGCAGGGTCTAGGCCTAGTAGATTATCTTATCCTTTTTTTAATTTTTTTATTTATTTTACTAATTCAGTCACAGCTGTTCTGCCATGTGTGAAATTACCATTTGCAGAATAAAGATACAGCTTCATTGCCAGCTGCAATCAGTGTGTTGAAATTATAGACATATCACAAACAAGCAATCAAATGAGCTCAAGTTAAGATGACATATTGAGTAAGTTTAATGTGTAACATTTTTGGGAGAGAACATGTTTGAAAGATGTATCTGTTGAAAGGTGTATCTGGGCTGGTCAGATTTATCTGTTTTCCTGTCCCCAACAGTATGTCATTCATACTCTGGATTTCAGGGTTCCTTTAGTTATTTACAGCATCCTGCTGCAATGGATCAAAATAAAACTGCTGTGATTGCTAGACAACCCTCCTCCCACCACTGTGATGCTAACAGACCTCTGTTCACTTACAAGCGTAGCATCAGCCTCTTTTTGTGCAGCGAGGACTCACTCCCACACGTACTGGAGAAGACCCATTCTTTTGCAGTCTGTTTGAATAGTTGCGGTTGTAGAGCAATTGACAGAGATGTTGTTTACTTCATGATTGAGATTTGGGAGCAGTCCCAAAGGGGAGTGCCTTTGATGTAAACAGATGAAAAATGTGGGTTTTGTGTGAGTAGAAACGAGTGTCCACTGTTGAAAATCTGCATGACACTTCATTCAGAGCCAGCACGCGATGTCCATGGTCACTGGAAGGAATGAACTGTGAAGAGTCTGCCAAGGAACTACCCTTCACAGAAAGACACAATCCACATGGTTAATAGCAGCGCCTTTGGCACACTTTTGACCCCATCTAAAACCCCTTGACTCTGCAGGTGGTAAAGAAAGTGTTAAAGAAAGCTCAGTGTACCAGTAACGGCATTGGATACGGAAGAAAAGAAGAAGACCTTCTTGTAACCTTCAGACGCTCCACATTTCTCCAACTGGTGAACCACAGGAACAAGCAACGCCATCTGTAACTTTGGTTTGGCAGGAAATGGGGGACTGGGGTTGCTCACTGCTCAAGGATATGATCCAAATGTTTAAACAGCAGGTGAGTTACTGCACACAGCAGAGCAAAGGGCCTGGAATGCATGTTTTCAACAAGAAGAACAGAAGAAGAATACACCCTTGGGGAGTCAGACCTGTAGACTAGCTTTTGTGAAACTATACGGGCCAATGAGCCACACCCTGAAAATGGTCATCCTGAATTCAAATCGAAGGCATAAACCGTGGCTCAGCTGGGTCAAGCAGCTATTAAGGAAGGGATTACTGAGGTGTATCGTGGATTTGAAACATGAAGCAGGAATTTGCAATCTGACGTGATGGGGAGATGAATTCACACACGTGAACTCATCAACTGTCAGAAAACTGACACAACCCAAGGCCAATAATGTCAATTATACAGGCGTTCTGTGTCAAACTGTCACCCCAAGTGAACCATGGCCCCCCTAAATTATAATGACCCCTGCCGAGCTGGCAGTCCTTTGCTGCACTATTCTTGGAAGATGGATTAAACACAGAGGTCACATCAAGGTCTCTTATAAAAACTGCAGATTAATTGCAATTTTCTAGCTGAACAGGATTAATTCTGTTTTAATTGTTAATTGTTAATTTTAAGTAAATAAAACGTGTTTTACCATAAGAGCAACTTTAAAAATGTACAAAACACAAGTCAACCTGAAATGAAAAGTTAAGCAAGATCTATAAAATGACAAAGCTCTACATAACAGCACTTTAATTTTGTTTTAAAAAGCTAACCTAATCCTTGGTTAAACTTTCTCTCAAAAGGCACACTTCTTTCTAAGCTTAAATTAACTCATGATTAAAGTTATTCATGAGTGATGCGAGTGTAGTCAACTTTTTTGAGAATTTCTAATAAACAAATGCTTGATGTCCGGTGTGTGGCGACAATCTTACAACTGCAATTTCCCTGAACAATAATCCTGCTTCAGTTATCGCACTTGTAGCGCATCCAAGAAAATTAAAGGCAAAGCTGTTGACAAAAGTCTTTCTTTCGCAAGAAATTAAATCACAACTGCATGAAGTCAATATAAATGCAAATTCTAGTTTTTAAGACGATACCCGGCCTGGCTAAAGGAGCTGTGCTGATGGGTCATAAAACTGACAACCACCAAGAGGTTTCAACAGAGAAAGATGAAAGTGTGACGCCCCACAGGTTTATCAGAGAAACAAGTGTCCATCTGGACAAAAAAAAAAATCTTCTTGCATGTCACTGATGAGGCTGATGAGAGCATTTCCGGGCTGAAACCCAGGAAATCAAAGTCGGATTTCATTGTGATCAACTCTGCTGATTCCAAAATAGCTTAAAGGCTTGACGAGAAGGTTTTAAAAACAAAAACAGATTAATTGTTTTAAGATTTGCTCTTTCTGAGATTTTAAGTTTTTATAGAACTAAAAATGTAAATGATATGTTTTGTTTTCATCTAACCTGAACGCTGAAAAAATAATACAAGCAAAAAGAATAGATGGAGGGAATGTCGACAGGCAGCACCAGTAAATACTAAGCTGCAGGGAAGTGCTCAATGTATGAAGTATTTGTTTCATACAACATTAATGTGATTCATTTGAAACAAACATCTGTTTGCCTTTAAAGCCTCCCTTGTGTTCAAATTGAAAGAAGCAATATGTCATATTTTGCCTCTGCGGCAGAAAGATGTCAGTATTTTCCTTGTTACATTGTGGATTTTCTTCAGTTTACTGCACTAGTTCATTATAGACAGTCTGAAAATCTGAGTTCATGCTGCACTCAACAAAAAACCCCCAACGTTCTCTCCCTGGTGGGATCACGGTTGATAGAGACCCCGCAGCTGTATTTCTGCAAAAGAACAAAGAGAGGACGATTTTCAAAGAAAAATCTTAACGTGGAGTGAAACCAAAAGATGAATTATTTGTATAAATGAGTTGCACGATTTAGGAAAGGTAAATTAAAAAATGACCTCTAATATATGGGTCATAGACACGTTGACAGTCCTTTATATATATATATATATATATATATATATATATATATATATATATATATATATATATATATATATATATATATATATATAAACTCGTTCCTCACCCTCCGTGGGTGGTGTCCCTTCTAAGCTCGGGTCCTCTACCAGAGGCCAGGGAGCTTGAGGGTTCTGCGCAGTATCTTTGCTGTTCCTAACACTGCACTTTTCTGGACTGAGACGTCTGAGGTTGTTCCGGGGATCTGCTGCAGCCACTCTTCCAGTTTGGGGGTTACTGCCCCGAGTGCTCCGATCACCACGGGCACTACTGTCACCTTCACCTTCCAGGCCTTCTCCAGCTCCTCTCTAAGCCCTTGGTATTTCTCAAGCTTCTCGTGTTCCTTTCGCCTGATGTTACCATCACTTGGTATTGCCACATCCACCACCACGGCTTTCCTCTGCCCTTTGTCTACCACCACAATGTCTGGTTGGTTTGCCATCACCATCCTGTCTGTCTGTATCTTGAAGTCCCACAGGAGCTTTGCTCTGTCATTTTCCACCACCTTGGGAGGTGTTTTCCATTTTGACCTTGGGGTTTCCAGCCCATACTCCACACAGATGTTTCTGTAGAGTATGCCCGCTACTTGGTTATGGCGTTCCATGTATGCTTTCCCTGCCAGCATCTTACACCCTACAGTTATGTGCTGGATTGTTTCCGGTGCTTCTTTGCACAACCTACACCTTGGGTCTTGTCTGGTGTGGTATATCTGGGCCTCTATTGCTCTGGTGTTCAGAGCCTGCTCCTGTGCAGCCAGGACGAGTGCCTCTGTGCTGTCCTGTAGGCCAGCTCTCTCTAGCCATTGGTAGGACTTCTTGAGATCAGCCACTTCAGTTATGGTTCGATGGTACATCCCGTGTAGGGGCTTGTCCTCCCATGATGCTTCCTCCTCCAGCACCTCTTCACCTTGCCATTGTCTGAGGCATTCACTGAGTACGTCATCCGTTTGGGCCTTGTCCTTGATGTACTCATGGAGCTTGGCAGTTTCGTCCCGGATAGTGGCTTTCACACTCACTAGTCCTCGGCCTCCTTCCTTACGGCTTGCGTACAGTCTCAGGGTGCTGGATTTGGGATGGAACCCACCATGCATGGTGAGGAGCTTCCTTGTCTTAACATCTGTGGTATGTATCTCTTCCTTTGGCCACCTTATTATTCCTGCAGGGTATCTGATCACTGGCATCACTGGCATATATATATATATATATATATATATATATATATATATATATATATATATATATATATATATATATATATATATATATATATATATATATACATATATATATATATATATATATATATATATATATACATATATATATATATATATACACTACAACACATCACCAAACTGCACCCACCATGACTTGTCTTTTCTTTCCTGCTCTTTCACGTCTCAGTACTCTTTAGCAGAATTTTTTATTCTTTTTCTTTTCTTTTTTTTCCTTTATTTTTCTCTAGGAAATATTGTTAGACTGTCAAGAGGACTGGTAAAAGGAACACGCTCACACACACCCTTGCAACCCTCTGATGCAAGATTAAAATGCATATATATGTGGCTTTTCGGTTTTACCAAACTTGGTATTAACCATTAAAATATATGCAAATGGGGGCCCATTTTTCAAAACAATATTATGTTGCTGCTATCTGGCTAAAATACAGTCCAAAAATGTAGAACAAACAGACTTAAAATTATTTTCTTTCTTGTGCCGTTTGCTTTTTAAGGCAAGGCAACGCAAGTTTATTTGTATCGCACAATTCAACAGCAAGGTGATGCAAAGTGCTTTATAGAAAATATTCCATAAATAAAAACCATGACTTAAATTTTAAACCAAAAAAAAGAAAGAGAAAATAGAACAACAGACAAAACTTTAGTTAAAATATGATCAAGATTTCAAACTTTGGTTCATACTGGGTCAGGAGGTCAGTGATGTATTTTGGCCCTAAACCATTCAGAGCTTTTATAGACCAACATCAGAAGTTTGAAGTCTGTCCTCTGATGGACAGGCAGCCAGGTTAAAGACCTCAGAGCTGGGCTGATGTGGTCCACTTATTTGGTCTTAGTGAGGACTGGAGCAGCAGAGTTCTGGATGAGCTGCAGGTGTCGAACTGAATTTTTAGGTGGACCTGTAAAGATGCTGTTACAATAATCAATCCAGGTCCTGCTGAGACATCAGATCTTTTAACCTTAATATATTTTTGAGGTTATAGTACGCTGACTTTGTTATTGCCTTAATGTTTTTTTTTAATTTAGGTCTGAGTCCATCACTAGACCCAGATTTCTGCCCTAGTTGTTGTTTCTTTAGGTGTATAGATTGCAGTTCTGTGGTGACCTGCGTTTCTGTTTGGCTCCAAAGACAATTACCTGTTTTGCTTTTGTTAAGCTGGAGAATATTTTGGCACATCCAGTCATTAATACCCTCATTGCATTTACCAAGAGCCTGTACAGGGCCTCGTTCTCCTGGTGACATTGTAATATATATCTATGTGTCATCTACATAGCTGTGGTAGTTTATTTTGTAGTTCTTTACAATCTGGGCCAGTGGGAACTTGTAGATGTTAAACAGAAGAGGTCCCAGGATGGAACCTTGGGGAACTCTACATGTGATTCTTGTCTGCTTAGATGTATAGTTACTTAGTGACACAAAGTATTTCCCGTTCTTTATGTATGTTTTAAACCAGTTTACTACAGTTCTGGAAAGACCTGCCCAGTTCTCCAGTAATTTAAGTAATATGTTGTACTCAACTGTATCAAATGCAGAACTGAGATCCAGCAAAACTAAGACTGACATTTTTCCAGTGTCTGTATTGAAGCATATGTCATAAAGCACTTTGGTCAGAGCCGTCTCAGTGCTGTGGTGCCGTCTAAAACCTGACTGGAAGGCATCGCAGCAGTTATTTTGTGTTAAAAAAGTAATTGTGCTGTTGATAAACTGATTTTTTAATTATCTTACTTAAAAATGGAAGATTAGAGATCAGCCTGTAGTTGTTCATTTGTGTCTTGTCAAGATTGTTCTTTTCAGAAGAGGTTTAATTACAGCTGCTTTTAGTGGCTCTGGAAACATAGCTGCAATTAAGACAAGTTCACAACCTGTAACAGGTCTGACTCCAAAATCTTTGAAACCTTTTTTAAAAAACATGTTGGCAAGATGTCTAACCAGCAAGAGGAGGAGTTCAGTTGATATGAGATGTCCTCCGGGTCTTTGCTGTTAATGGGATGACACTGTGTCATGGTGTTTAAACCGGTTTTCGGTGGACACGGTACAGATCCTGAACCTGCTGCTGATGTTCCAACTGCTTGGATTTTGTCTGTGAAGAATTTGGCAGTCATTTCAGGCCATGGTGGAATAAAGTTACCTCTGACACAGGAGGGTTAAATCAGTCTTTCTGGTGTGTAGCTTTAATTTATTGTTTTTTCCTGCGGTCTATGCTTGTTTTTTGCTGTCAGTACAACAAACTGCCCTTCAGAGATAATAAAAAATACCTAAAGTCCTGAACCAAAGTAAATACCAGACTTCAAATACCCAATACATAACTCACTCACTCACACACACACACACACACACACACACACAAAAACAACAAATCCATAACCTACCAATTCATTACAATATTTTATTTTATTTTTGATTATAGTGGATGTTATAATCTGTTATTTCAGATTACGAACTACACTCCAGTACTGGAGTTTTGTTTCTGGAAAGTCTTCATGAAGTAAATCAGCATTTAAACAACAATCAGTCCTTCTAATGACCTCCTGCGTCTTTTTGATAAGTCGCTGGTGACTAAGTTGTTTTGGTATTTAGCTCAAATGTCTTCTTTGTCCAAAAACACTTTTTTTATAGCATGCAACCTAGAAACTGGTCTGAATTTGACTCTTGTTACCCTTTGGGACTCATTAGGACTCCACTGTGTTACACTCTGAGACTATGCAACACAATGTCCTGTACAGCCATAAAAACATAATCTGCAAGAAGAGTTGATTTCTACATTAAAACGTGGAGTTGTGAAAATATGGTAAAGGAAGTCTGGGGTTACTTTGCCGGTGAACTATGGGTCACACTTGTAAAAAGGGAGGTCAGAGCTCCCCTAAACTGATGAATTAATTTGGACCTGTGCCATATTGGCAAGATTCTTTTACTCAACATTTGCTGTGTCTGGGGGTGACAGCATTCAGAAACATACATGCTGGGTTCTGGCACTGTTCACGAGACCCTAAAGGAAAACTGGGAAGACTTTTAAAAAGGAATAACTTTCAAACTTCGGCTGAAAGTTATTAGTTGTTCTGCTGAAAACGTTAGTTTTGAAGAGAGTACTTAAGTTCTGCTAAATATAAACAGCTGCTTTGAGCAAAACATTGCATCAAGACACCTAACACCACGTAACAGCACAGTGCTAGAGCAGTAAAAAGATTAGTTAATATGCAACCTGCCAACAGAATCAAATAAAAAAGTAGGACAAAGAGAATCAATACAACACTGCAAAGGAAGCCGTATAAATATGAAAATTTCTCCTAATGTGTTAGCCCACTTAGGAAATTGCCCACTAAGGTCTCGTTGTTTCATGAATCCAGTCGTGCTCGATCTGTTCTCTCGTCTTCGCTTGACTCGGGGCCTCAATGGGCCAGTAAACACGCTCTCAATATGCAGAACAGACACTGAGCTCACGTGTTCACACCAGACCCACATGGAGGTGCACCGGCTCGGGGCTCCCAACAGTCCACTTCCAGAACCCAACAGGGCCCAGCACGATGTAATGAGGTCCCAGGGGAACCCTGTGGATGCGGAGCACTGCTGCCCTCATGGCAGACCTAGTTATGCAGACACAGACTCACCTACTTCCAAGCACATTCCCACAGCACTTAAGGGAAATATTATTTCATAGCCATTTTCAAGTACAGATCAGTACAACACATTACATTTCTTTTTCTTTTATTTTATATGCACTGATGATGCATAAAACTTGTTTTGCTATCGATTTCAAACCATAATGAGGCTTTCTTTTGCATTTATGTGCACATACAACACATACAGGATTCTCTGTATACGTCCCCCAGAGACGTAATCATGTAAATAAACGGCATGAACGGTCCACCGCTTTGGCCTGTTTCTGATCTCCAGACTCTTCTATTAGTTGTGTAACTGTGAGTTGTTCGTTATGTTAAATCAGGAATAATTTACAACCGTAGGGAATTATTTTTTCACCTGCAACCAACCACCACAAAGAGACTTTTGCCGTTCTTGGCAGTCCCCCATATAAGGATGGAGGTTAAGTCGCATTTTTGGTACCTTGCTGATCGCTATCCCGTTTTCCCTTTTTTTAACTCCTTTAGCCATCTCTGATGTCAGCTAAAGTTCTGAGAGCTGGTTTCATTGGTTGTTGATGATGCTGTAATAAAGTCATACACAGGTTTTACAACAGACTACCGGGATGGCAGTCCAAAGAATCTGGCAGCTTTTTAGCATCGACAGGACGCCACGAGCACTAGATGATGCGCCCTAAAAGTAGTTAAATATTCCTTTAAATGAAGTCAAAAATGATATAAGAAAGTTTTCTCTGCTGCTTAAACGTTAATACCTGCATGATTCACGAACTAAATAAACTGAATGTTGTGTTTGCTAATTAAGGAATACAATCAAATTAAACTAATGTGGCTGACGTGACGTCGGTACTCCGTAATAACACCAGTACTCCGACATGACGTCGGTACTCCGTAATAACACCAGTACTCCGACATGACGTCGGTACTCCATAATGACACCAGTACTCTGACGTGACACCGGTAATCTGATGTGATACTGGTACTCTGACATGACGCTGGTACTCTGACATGATGCCGGTACTCTGACATGATGCCGGTACGCCAACGTGATGCCGGTACTCGTTAATGACACCGGTACTCCCTAATGACACCGGTACTTCGGAATGACACAGGTACTCTGACATGACGCTGGTACTGTGACATGACACCGGTACTCTGACATGACACCGGTACTCTGACATGACGCTGGTACTGTGACATGACACCGGTACTCCGACATGACACCGGTAATCTGACGTGATACTGGTAGACCATAATGACACCAGTACTCTGACGTGACACCGGTACTCCGACATGACACCGGTAATCTGACGTGATACTGGTACTCCATAATGACACCGGTACTCTGACGTGACACCGGTAATCTGACGTGATGCTGGTACTCTGACATGATGCCAGTACTCCAACGTGACGCCAGTACTCGTTAATGACACCGGTACTCGTTAATGACACCGGTACTTCGGAATGACACAGGTACTCCGACATGATGCTGGTACTCTGACATTATGCCGGTAGTCGATAATGACACCGGTACTCGGTAATGACACCAGTACTCTGATATGATCACAGTACTCTGATGAGACACCGGTACTCTGATGAGACACCGGTACTCTGTAATGACACCGGTAATCTGAAGTGATGCCAGTACTTCCCAGACTGCTTCAATAATTGTTGTCAGTGTGTTATCAAAGATTGCCCAATACCAACTAAACAAGGAAAACCTGTACTTTTTGAAGTTATGTTATTTAGAAATGACTAACCAAGCATTTTGTGATAACTGTGACGAACGGGAAAAAAAAACAAAAAAAAACAAAAGAAGAAATAACTACTATTGGAAGTTAGAAATTGAACATGTCTAAATGATGTTAGAGGGAAGAAAATGGATCATTTGCTGATAAGTCAAACTGAAAGCAAGTTTTGAGACTTCTTCAACATCTTCAGCCGTCTCTCTAGAAAAGATCCCAGCTGAGCTATATATCAAAGTGAGCTTATTTTCTTAAACAAAACAGAAATGTGAAGTGTGGAAACAGCGAGAAGCAAATCCAACACATTTACTGACAGACTTCACATAATCATAAGAGCTGAGTGTGCTCCGTCCTCTGTGTCCCCTGCCTGTCATGTCCTCCCTCATCCTTGGCGCCCTTCACTTTCATGTCCCAAGGGTCCCCTTGTAACCTTATCCAAGCAGCTACACACAATAGCCTTCATGGAACACAAAGCCCATGATACCGGGCTCTTCTTTTCCATTCTCTACATTTGTCACTTTTATTCCTGCGCTTTTGTTCATTTTACCTTTGTATGCATGAGTTATTTCAAACTGAGCCTGCAATTGAAATGGAAATCATCCTTGTTTCCCTGTGACTTCAGGATAATAATTTCTGACTTTCTGAGGCATATCCGTCATGTTTGCTGTTCCTTGGAGAATCTTATGTGCACTGGCATTTTTTTATTAAGGTTTTTAACATAAACACATAAGTAAGAAGACATGTACTATGATTCAGAAGCAGCATTACAAATCTGAGCAGACAAGGAAAAACCGAGACAGTCTTATTGGAAAATGACTTTGAAGCCGACAATGCACAGAGGGATTAGAGTTCCTCTCATAAAATTCCCCCTTATTGCTTCTCGTCATTGCTTATGGTTTTCTTGTGAGGCTAATCTCAATTGACTAATTAAGGGGAAAAGTTACGATTTAAAAGCCAGACGAAGCTGAATGCCACAGAGGAGGGAAAAGTGCCACAAAAAAAAACATGTTCACATGTGATCACTTGGACAGCACAATAAGAACGCCCCTTATTGTACTATGACGACATGTCAAGACAAGAAAGTACAAAGGACACAATAAAGCTGGCAGCAAATAACAACATATCGAGGTTAAACGTCTCCTCTCTGAGAAAAGCGCCAAAGGCCACAGAGGAGGGACAATGACGAGCCAATCCTGCACCCTAAGGAGCGGACATTATGGCATTATGTAGAACCAGTGCCGGCTGCTGACCTCTTATTTCCTCTTGCAGTGAAAAGAAGCACTGAACAGACAAGACAACATTTCCCTCATTGCTGCTTTGTGCTTCTGTATTCTGATTATTTAACACAGATTCACTGTCCGAGCACTTCGTGAGGCCATTGGTCATGTCAACCCCACTGCCATGATGATGCGATGGTCTGTTAAATGAGAAATAAACCTTCACTCTGATGATTGGCACTTCTCATCATTCCTCTCTCTGGACTCCTGATCAGAGGCAGCCTGGAGGGAATCATTTCCGTCCAACACTCCTTGCTCAACCTCCTTCTGAACCAGTCGCAGGTATCAGAAAAAAATATGGTGAATAAATAAGCATATTGGTGGAATGTGGGTAAGAAAATGAATATTTCATATAACCAAACACATTTCCAGAACATGCTGTCTGGAAACGTGCCCTTGCTGCTGTCATCGGTGACAAACATGAAAGAAGAGGGCTCAGCAATGCTACGCAGCAGCACTCTCAACTGCCTGCAGCACATGCGGCATGAGTCCTTCCTGTAATTGCTTGTGGTGCTGGAGCCTGAGCTGAACTTCAATTAAGGCCTGGGCACTTGGTAGGCACCTCACCTTCACGGCGTGGCTGCCTGGGCACCTCCGACATCTCAGCACCACCAGCAACACATTAAATGCACGATTAGTCTGATACAGGTCTTTATTCCTACTCGCTGATGTCCAACTGATTTCTCTAATCTCGGAATGTAATATTCCAGGTTCATTTTGAAAAGTTTGACCTTTCTGCACGTGACAGATACATTCAGCACACAAAAAGTAAACATTATACAGTTTGTGTTAAGTTAAAAGACACAATGTCCATCCATCCATTATCTATACCCGCTTACTCCTTCTCAGGGTCACGGGGGTCTGTCGGAGCCGATCCCAACGCATAGCAGGAGAAAGGCAGGGGTCCACCTGGACAGGTCGCCAGTCCATCGCAGCGCAAAAGACACAATGTACCAGAGGTTTTATGTATTCAGTGAAATCTCTTCAGCAGCAGAGCTCTCATTCTTCCCTGGCTCAGCTTAAACCCCCGTGGACTTGGAGCATCACACACCATATCAAGACACCTTATAGGCTGCACTCTTCCGACCAGGCGTATGCCACCTGGCTATAAAGAATGGGCCCTCTCTCTACTTTTCATTTTCAAACCACATCCCTCTCCTGCTGCACCCAGGAGAATACAACAAAAGCACATACCTGCCATAAAGAAACACTTCTGCTGCAAGGCAAACACACCTATCTGTGGACAGGTAAAGACAAAATCACCGTCTGCCTCAACAGTGGCTTTTGCGTCCTCAGTGCCCCAACCAGCCTCTGAAGGTGCTACCGGTTTGCACCGTTGGACAGATGATGAAAACAACACAGCAACCTAATAGCTCAGGAGATTTTGTCATTTGTTCAATCTGCATGCAGCAAAAAGGGAAAGAAACCCCGCTGTGTGAAGTCTCATTGATGTGCAGGAGGAAGTTTGAGCAGAACAGAGCCAGAGCAGTAACTGGGTGCCTCTCAGCATATGAGCAGACATTTGTTTTGTCCTCGCAGTCAACTAAGTATGCAAGCCAGTATCAGGAACAAGTTTGTCTGTTACCACAAAGGATGTTCTGTTTCCTGCGTTTTGAAATCTAAATGATTAAAGGGGTGAAAAAGGTCCATGAAATGCACCAGGTCAGAGCAGCATATTAAGTGGTGGGAGGGCTGGCTGACATGGACCGGCTGGGAGATGGTGGACACTTTGCTTGTCCAATTACTGGCGCTTGCTCAAACTGTTTGGTGAGAAGCATTCGACCTACTTCTGGACACAAAGCACCACTGCCCTGAATACAGAGAAGCAGGGGACCATTTGTGATGACAAGTGCCATTAGTGGCTCTTGTCTTTGGCCTCAAAATTAAATGTGAGATTCTTACCTATGTCAGTCCTGGCACAGCCTGTTAGGATGAGCAGGGGCACTACAAACTAGATCAACACATTGAGATGATTATGGCAGACAACTTTAGAAGATCTTTGTGTTTGACACTAAGCAGCGAGAGCAACAGTATCAGAAGAAACCGAAACACCAGTGAAAGTGATACGCTCACTGTGTTTACTACAACAAAAGCTCGTTTTTTTCGCCTTTTTTGTTTTTGGTAAATGTATGCCAAGTTTGCAGCTTTGTGAAAAATACAAAGAAGAAGCATCAAAAGGAATACAAATACCAAATAATAAGTAAACTACAGAGCATTTCCGTTTCCTGGAATTCCCTCAGAGGCGCCGTCTACAAGGAGACGCCAAAGACAGCGGTAAGGAAATCAACAATTGCAGCAGTTCCACTAACGTTCTGATAAATTAATATGCCTCATAAATATTCATATTGTGCGGATCTTTGTTAACCACTTGAGATATGATTGGACTATAAATGCAACAAACACGTCATGCACACAAGAAATAACACCCTGACAAGTAAGAAAAGCCCGAATACAGCCACCGCTCTTCTGACTCAAATATGACTCTAATGTGATTTTAATCACACAGATCATCAGTCATTGTAATCTTGTGGCATGCAAGCGTTATACTTTATTGGCAATGCACATCGTAGAGGTATTTCCCTTAATGTGGAAAAGGCTTTAAAAAAACTGGTAATTTTTTTTTCTATTTTAACTTAACATACTGTTTCACCTTTCAGTGACTTTTAAAGGTGTTGCTAGTGTAGTCTGAGACAAACACATCTGCCCAAATGTGGTTTTCCACGACATTCCAAGCAGCATATCCATGTAGTTCACCACCGACACACCTTCTCAAAGTGAATCCTTCAAACTCCACACAAATGCCATGTGCGCCTGCAGCTACTCCTGCTCCAATGACTGAATGCATTTATTGGCAACGGAGAAAAGGAGAGAGAGCACTTTTTCCAACCTGGAAAGCCTGGGGATGATTCAGTTCTGCGGTTCAGTGTTCGGGATGAGAGCCAATGATGAGCAGGCTGAGACCATTCATGGGTGATGGGCAGTGTAGTGGCAAGCCAGCAGGACTGAGCGTGATCTCCAGTTAGTGATTATCATCACATACTACAGCTAGTCACATAAAGGAGAGAAGCACGACTCTTCATAAGCCACACCTGCATTTCTTATGAGTAATTTAGATTATTTAAAATGTTGAGAAGCCTTCTACTATTATAGTTTCATCAGTAATTTGGAAAAAAATAAGAATCATTATCATTAAACAAGCTTTGTTTTCCACAAGCACCATTACTAAAAAAGATTAAACCATAAGGATATTTATTATTCCAATCATGAAGACCACAGTTACAGGCGTGACAATATTTACCGGCAATAAAATCTTTTTTTTTTTTTTTAACTTTAATTTTCATTTATAACCCTGGCATTTGATCAGTGCAGGTGACTTAAGTGAGAAACCAAAGACCATCCAAAACAGGTGCATTAACAATTTTCAAAGGAAACATTTTTCCTCCTAAAAATGGAGAAACTGCTGAAAACTTACCTTTAGCTGCAGGTCTTGTGGCAGCAGCACTTGACCCAAAGTTGAATTTCCACCGCTGCAAAAAGACGACGCAACCGCGCTTCGCTTTGCTGTTGGTCTGAACCGGAGCACCTCCGCTCCTACTCCTCCTTTCTCTCCACCTCCCTTGGATGCTGCTAGAAACGCACCCCCTCCTCCTTTTGCGCCTCTGTAAGGGAAAAAAAAGTAATAGCGGTTTCGTCGTCCTCCTCCACAAAGACAGACTCAAAGAAAAGAAGGGACCCTATCGCAGTCAATAGGTTTCACAGAACCCCATGGCAACGCAGAAAAGCCCTCCACAACTTCCCCACGTTGTGACCGGGTTAAAGCTCCCTCCACACCCCCAAACAGTGACAGACATTATTCCCAAGCTTCAGAGGGAGCAGGTTTTATTTGGTAGAGGCGGAGCGGGGGGGGGGACTAAACTCTCTTGATAAAGATGCTGTTCAAAAATGGAGGAGAGGAAAAAAAAGCGTTTATATTCAGAGTAAATGTTGATGAGATCTCTGAGTAGATATTAATTACTTCCTATGGTCTGGTGCATCTTAACCTGTAGACTAATACACATCAACACAAGGCATATATACTTATTTATTATCATATTTACTATATTAGTTGTGAAAAGAGCTTTCTTTCAGTGATAAGACAATCATAACTAGTTGGTTATTTTTATCTTGCTTCTAATTTCTTGTGCATGTATTTTTTTTCATGTTCCATCAGTTTTCTTTTTTCATTACAGTTAAAGGCTAAATTACCTGTTACATCAGCCTATCTGCCACATTATCACACACAAATCCTTACTTACTTTAACCCAAGTTCTGGCCATCACAAACTGTTTAAACCTGTTGGGTCCACTGTTTTGGTCCACATGAAGCTGCTGGACCTGACAAGTACCGTGTGATCGTGGAGTTAAGATTTCACATGTAAATATAATCTTTATTTGTCAGCGTGTCAAAACACACCAAAATGAGTCCTCTGCTTTTAACCCGTCATTAGTTACAGCCATTTTATGTTGTTTAAGTTTCAATAATTCAATCAAAAAGAGTAAAAAACACATAAATGTGGCCACTAACCACAGATGAGCTGAGGAATAATGGAGTTACTATTTTTTTTTATTATTAATTAATGTTTGCATGTTCATAGACTCAGGACAAATGATGTGCAAACAAGGTCATCATTTCATGAACAATTACAATGGCACAATTATTTCAAGTCCTTTTGTTTCCTGAATTCTAGATCATGTTTATTTTTTGTGTCCTTTTGAACTTGGCCTAACAGCTCTTTAGCAGAGTCTCTGGGAATAAATTTACAGAAAGAATTTTTTTTTTAATTTAATGAAAATGAATGAATCAACAAAAATAACAATGATGTACAGACTGCTATATAAATGTTGCTGAATTCCAGGTAAACCGACATAACGAATTCGTTATACTGTACATCTATAACACAAAGGAACATGCACGGCTCAAGTGCCACGCAGAGACAGCATCTGCAAATGAGCACAAGCTTGAATCAACAGCTTCCTTAGGTCTCGTTTCAAAAATGCAGAACTCACTGCACCGGTTTTATCGTGGATTCCAGCGCATTAACAGGTGCTCTTGTTGTGTCATGCCGCTGAATCTCAACGGTGTTCACATATTTCATCTAGTGCAGCCATGTACTGTCCAGCAATGTGTTTATGGGGATCTGTGATTTCAGAACCTCTGACAGCACAAGATCATTAATAACTCTCTGCATCAGCGGAGCGAGCAGGAAAGGTCAGCAAGAAATCAATTTATCTAATAAACTGGGACCCAGAGAAAAAAATGGAGTGGATTGCTAACCTAGAAATGGCAAAAGTGGAAAGAGTGTCCCACCGTTGATACAAATGCTCTAAAGCTCCTTTTTGGTGATCTCCGACTCACCGGGTCAGCCGTTGATGGACTTGTACTTCTGTAAAGCAGTCTGTCAAATATATTTATATATATACATATATATATATATATATATATATATATATATATATATATATATATATATATATATATATTTATATATATATACAGTGGCAGGATGTTCCTGTGGCGAACTGCTGAACTGAACACCTGGAAAGGGCGGGTCTCTGTGGATGACAAAGCAAATGACCTCAAGGCTCCGAAGCTGGTCTTTTTCCCATCTTGGATTTAACTTCCTGAAGTGGAACCAAAGAAGAAAGACTGAGGCCCCCCGTGTAACACAAAGACGGGAAATGAACAGATTGACTTGAATCTAATTAACCTGATTCAGGGTTTCATAATTGCCACTGAATGGATTACATAACAGTTTGACTGGACAAGAAATGTAAAATGATACTTTTGCGAGGTGCTTCTTGTTGCAGTGAGTGCTTTTATCAAATCTAATCAGATTTCACGGAACATCTGCTTCCCTTTTTTTTCACAAAAACAAAGTCGCTCATCTTTAAGTCTCAGCTCCTGTTAGAAAATATTAGGTAATAATAGAATTAACACAGAAACTTTTGTTTGTTTGCTCATGTAAGTGAAATTTGATATTTCAAGACAAGCTGCATTTAAAAAGTTGACATTTCCACTAATACCCATGCAATGTATTTACATTCTGTAAATACCTCTTTACAAATTAAATTACCAGTGTGTTTTTTATCAAAATCATTTAACTGGTAGAACAAGGTCTCTCGTTTAATCCCCTCTTTGTGTTCAGCACTTTGGTCAACTGATTTGTTTTTAAAGTGCTTTATAAATAAAGTTGATTTGAGTTGAGCTGAGTTAATTGCCGTTATTGGTTGGTACCATTTTATTAAAGAAAGAAAAAACCCACGGTGGTCACTGAAGTAGCTCGACACTGACAAAAGCTATAATAGTTTACTAAAAGATGACTGATGAAAATTAGACATTGCTTTTAAATTATGTTTTAAAAGAATCAAATTAAAATCAAATGAAAACAACAACAACAAAAAACAACTAATATACCTGAGCTTGAAAAGTTAGTTGACTGAGCCCAGCGAGTGACGCTGCAGAAGCATGAAACCAGACTCATGAACACCTGCAGTGCCTGGTGGTGTTTAGTGGCCTGGTGTCTCAAAAACATCCTTTGTGGTAACAGATAAACTCGTTTCTGATACTGTCCATTAGGACTCAAATTAGACAATGTACAACCCCTATAACATCAGACATGCAAGCTAATGAAATGAGCCACGATGTCAAGCTGGATGGTCCCTCTCCTTTGAGGTCCAGAAGACACAGAATATGGTTTCCACAGGGAACTTCAAAATTCAGTTGTGACAACAGTCCCGTGTTCCACTTTCCCTCAGTCACATGGTGAACCGTGTTCCTGGACAGGAACCTCTGGACCGGCTCCCGAGACTGTACTAAGTGGACCTGGGGGCCTGAAGATCACAGACATCTAATTATTTAATTTTGACTTTGCCACTTTTGGACAGAGATTTCTTCAGATTTAATATTTCATTTCATGTTTTATTATTTTCTCAAAGTCTTCATAATTTTACATCATGTTACATCATTCTGAAATAGTTTCGCAATTTGTGGACCATGGCTGTTTTTTCGCTTTCCATACTACAATTACATACTGACTTTTATGGTGCCACACTTAATCCTAACAACGACCACCGGTGTGCAGTGCACCCCCCCACCCATACCACAACCACTTTGTGAGTGCAGTATGAAGTAGAGACTCTAAGATGCTCTTTTAATAAAACCTAAGGTGGTTCTCAAAGGCATGGCTGAGTCCACCAGTATGTTTCTCAGGTGGTGTTGACATTTTAAATCCTAATTAATCCAGAGAAGGAAAACCAAGACATGGAATCATGACACTGCCCCAGTTAGAGGGAGCAGGGCCTCATTATGTGCCAACGAATGTAAAATTTACAACGGAGACTGAACGAGGGGAAACGAATGAGCTGGTGCTGTCAACTCAGTCTCTGGAAACAGAGGGCACCTCTGTCAAAGGTGTCAAAGTTCACAGGCAGAGTATGACTGAATGCACCCCCCCCTCCCATTTCCCCGCTTCCGTCTTGTTTTTCCCTGACGTGTTTCCCCCATCTCCCTCTCTCTCTCCTCCACTCTCTGCCTGTGTATCATAAATATCACTGTGAGTATCACTGTGGGGTAGAAATCCCCTTATTGAAGTCTGCAGGACTGCATAATGAGAATAAATGAGCTGGAAGTAAATATGCAGGCTGTGTGCTGCCTTGCTGCTGTATACTAGACAGCTTATAGGCTTTTATCAAAAATTAAGATGGATTGTGTTGCCAAGAACTCATAACAATACTATGCAGTGTTTTATTTATCTAAAGTGAAAGTCAAAGGCCTTTTCAAAGGAGTTAACACATTTGTTCATTCCAACATTACATTTTTTTACATTTTGTATGTATGGTTTATTCTTGTTGCTGAAAATTATTTTGAGTAAAAATAAGATGCCATTGACACATTATATTGAATTATATGTGTAATGTCAGTTTACACTTACAAAGAGAACAGCTAATATGTATTTTACATCACAGAAAGAAAGATATGGCATTTGTTGACTCAGTGGTGGGCCACCACCTCCGTTAGCAGCTCCTCTCCCAGTCTCTATTAGCCCAGTTGGTGGCTGAATTATTTGTGACACCACTCAAGGCAGCAAAGAGGAAATAAAAAGTTTACAACAAAATTAGACACCATCTTTGATTAAAAAAAAAAATTGAAACCAGGCTTATGACAATAGCTCCAGTGGTTGTAAATACAATTTATATGTATTTTGTACAAATGATAGGAACAACACATCACAGTTTGAAATCTAAAGTGGTTGAGAGTCTGCTGTAAAGCCACTGGAGGCAAAAGGCTCTTCTAAAAGAAGGTGTTTGAATACTAATGCTGGGTGCAGCAACTTCAGTCCACTGATCAGAACAGTCACGTGAGTTCAAAATACTGGTCTTTATGCACCTATGAAGGTCCTAACTGAACCAGCCTTCTTTTATTCTTTGGAAGCACGTCAGAGGCATCCTCACCACATCCCCGAACCATCTCAACTGGCTCCTCTCAATGTGGAGGAGCAGCGACTCTTCTCTGAGCCCCTCCTGAACTGACTGCTCCGCTCCAGCAAGAGTTGAAGATTGTGCCTCGGTAAAGCTGAAAGGATCACAGCATCCACAATAAGCAGAGATGCAATCATGAAGTCATCAATCCAGACCCCCTCCATTCCTTGACTCTGCCTAAAAAAAATTTGTTAAAAAAAACAAATTTTGTGCATAAAAGTTATGAACATAATCGCTGACATGAGTAGCCCCCAGTTATTTAGCACATTAAAATAGACATTTCAACAACTCTTTCACTCTTGTCAATAGTCAATCAGAGGGATCTTTTTCACTCACAGATTGGACACTTGTTCATGCTTCAGAGGTTGAATTGGCTAAAAAAAATAGGGTTGATCTGAAAGAAGTTCCCTTAATATTAATAAGAATTGTACTGATTAACACTGTAACTGCAGGGGGACTTTACACTGGACCCTGAGCTGTAATGACGCACAGCTGACATGTGTGCCAGAGGTGCTTAAATCAAGGTTACTTTTAGTTTTAAAATATTCTAATCTAGTCTGAGTTTATGTAGCTTCAGCAATTGTGACTGCCATCATTTTTAAGTATTAAACTATTTAAATGACATATAGTTTTTATATTTTATACATGCTTTTGAAACTATTGTGTCCTATCAACCAATATACCACTATAATCATTTTCTGCAGGATTAAATACTGCTATTGCAGTCACACACACAAAGGAAGTACGGGATCTGCCGTTTACTGAATGTTGCCATCCAGTAGCAGTGATTTATTGTATGACAACTTCCTCCAAGCCCCAACATATACTTTCTGCAAAGGAATGAGAATATAGAAAAACATCTCCCATTTTGTACAATAAAAACATGTGAACAACATCTGCAGCTTCCCCTCCCAGCCTTGCATAGTAAGCACTAGAGGCACTGCTCTTGGTTTGTAATTAAGATCAGCAGCAGGTTGGGAGCGGGCGTTTTCCAGCGGCAGGTTGCTCTTTGCGCTTTCCCCAGAGAGTGTGCTTTGCTTTGTTAGTGGAGCTTCATCGTACGTCTTTGCGGAATCATTTCCTCTTTATGAGAGAGACGCGGTGCTTCCTCTAACCCAATAAAGGCTGGGAGATACTGTGGTGTCTGGTTGAAGGCAGTAGGTGAGGTGGGGAGGGGGACTTGCTAGTATAAAAGCCGTTTCCATAGCAATCCAAATATTGCTGGTATGGAATTTGAGCTAAGATGGGAGAGTGGCTCCAAACAGCTATCAATCATTTAACAAAGAGAAAACAGGGAATCAGATTCGCCTTTCTTTTTCTTCAGCAGTATAAACCCCGGGCAGTTGAATATAGATTGAGCGTTGCTGATGGATAAGGATGCATGTGTGGTTTTTACAAACATGCATGAATGTGGATGTCTGCTGCAGCTTAGCATTTAATAGACCACTGAGTTGAGACAATTGATTGTACTGAATGTCAGGATCCATACACCGAATGTATCATCCTTTACTGCTGAAAATCAAAGACAAATCAACACAAAAGATGTTGGCCACTTAAATACAACACTAATACAAAGTATTAGTCATAACAAGAAAAGAGCTGCTTTTAAATCTTAATTTCACGTTGAGAGCTTTAAAGACAGCAGCTGAACATGACCCTGAATACTTACGATGACAGACCTAATACTCTTCTATCGTGAAAGAATTTACCATTAGATAATTCGATTTCTCTGTGGTTGGATGCAACACAATGACTGTGTGATCATGCAAATAATTGCCTGTCCTCGAGTACTCAGGCAGATGGGTCAACATCTCTCCAAAAACAAGTGGGGGCTCACATTTACGCCGAGAAATGTTTGAATATTAATCCATCGTTGTGTAAATGGATCCTGTGGATAAAGTCCGATAAGGAACATGTCTTATATCAGCTTCACTACAATGAGAACACATCGTAGCTGTTTCGTAAAGACCCTGGAAGCAGTGTGCTGATTCCCAGATGAGAGTTGAAGGTGTGATTGAAGAGCTGGTGTTACACTTGCTTCACAGCTGCGAGCTGCTCTCAGGGGAGCTGCAGAAGAAGCTAATAGAATTGGGCCCACGGGATAACAGGGGTGTTATTTTGTCTGTTTCAATTAAATGTTTTGGGGAGCCGTCCGAGTGGTCGACTACAAGTTTAGTAGCAGGGCAAACACAGTCCACAGGGGAGTTGAAAAATAGGCAATAACCAGCAAAGTGGCTTTAAAGAGATGCACTAAAATCAATACATTTAGATATGGAACTCTATCCAATC